>UELV01164594.1:0-12964 GCA_900490015.1 Megastigmus stigmatizans
GAGAGCACGGAGCTCTCACGTTGTAGCAGGCCGCGGCAACTCGTGGTTGGAGTTGCCGTCGGACGTACTCGGTACGGCCCGGGGTAAGTAGCTGGCTGCTAAGTTACCCCCCGAAATACCCTGTTACAATGTATGAAATGAATTTTGATGTTTGAAAATTAATTCATCCATTCAAGATATACAGATGTATACCTACAAATACACACACACGAAAAAAAAATTTCTCAAAAATAGTCAATCTATTTCGAATAAAGCAAAAAAAAATTTTTAAACATTTTTGGAAAGAAAAATTTGTTTACCGAAACAAAGCTTCCTCTCTGACGAAGTATAAAGTAAGATTCTCCCCTTTGCTACATAGAGAGTTCTTGTTTGTTTTTAAACGTCCAGCCCCTAACTTTTGTCTCTGATTGTAGCATGACAACTAGGGCACGATGGATAGATGCAGTAATGAGGTCAAAAAAATGATGTATGTAAGAACTTCTTACAAAAAGTTTTTTATAAGGTATCTGGATAGACAGCATCCAGGCACCAGGGAAAAAAGTCGCTTTTCACGAATTCAATTATAAGAAGAGATATTTCGATGCCTATTTATTAATTCAAGGGTGTATACTACAAATATCAACTCTAGGATAGTTTAATGTGAACGGAACTATGTTTAAAAAATGCATAAACATTGAAAATTGTAAAATTTAGCTATCTTTTGCAATTATATTAAGTAATAAATAGATGTTTTTTCATGGTAAACAAAATAAGATGTGTTAAATAATGAAATATTTATTAGTTTTTTTTTTTTGCAAACCACAAAAAAACACTTCATCTTTACGCCACCCGTTTAAAAATTATATATATATATATAATCATATATATAACCTTATATATAAACTTATATATAGTTTTTAACTCAGAACACTTCACTTTCACTTATGTACATTCATAGGTAGTTGTGTATAGTTATATATAATTATATATAATTATATAAAACCATAAATAACCATATATGACTATTAACTGTACACAATGATATATGACCTTATATACATTGCACATCGTTAAAGCTAGGAGGCTACCAGTTTCTTGCTCCTACAGATACCCGATTCGCCCCAGAAGTGGAACCTCACATCTAGATAATATTATCGTTGTCACGGAAGAGTTCGAGGAACATCTGCATGGGTTGGAAGTAGGATCTACAAGGCTGAGGGTGGCCAAACTATCTGTAAATAAGGAGAAGTGTGAGTTCTGTTGCTCTAGGGTAACATACCTAGGCTTCACCTTAGATAGCGAGGGCTTGTGCCCTGATTCATAGAAGATAGCATCGGTAGTGAACTAGGTACCCAGCGTCGCAAACTGTCAAACAGCTGAGATGGTTCTTAGGTATGATCGGCTGGTATTCACAATGTATAGAGAATGATTCGGAATGGAAATTCCCTCTGGTTAAGCTACAAAGAAAGGATATGAAAGTGAGGGAAACAACACTAGACCTTCGATAAGCTTAAAAGAGTGCTAACACAAGCACCACTGCTCGCAAGGCCGGATATGAGTAAGCAATTTTAATACAGTGTGATACCAGTAACTAGACTATCAGAGCGGTACTCATGCAGGTATCGGAAGATGGAGAGCATCCGATAGTATATGTGAGCAAGGTGCCTACGCTGGCAGAGAAGAATTCTACCATCACCTAGAAGGAGTGCTTAGCACCGAGCTAAGAACGTATATTAAGGGGACAAGCCGGTGTTAAATTTCAAAAAAATAAATTTTTTTTTTGGCCTATAATGATAGCAAATTTTCCGTAGAATAAACTTCTTTAGTCTTTTTGTCGAAATTCGACTCCGTTCAAAAGTTATAGATAAAAAGGTGATACAATCGATATACTAGATTTTGAACCAATAATCAATTCAAAGGATTTTTATTATTTATGAGATAAAATTTTATAAATATTCTAAAAAAGTTTATTTCAAATTTTAATTTGTAAGAGATAGTACAAATGAAGCATTTGTACTCCGTATTATGTTCCACCGCACATGGTCCGTATTCCGTGGGGCGCTGGTGCTATAGGTACAAGGTATAACTGTATACCGTTCCGTCATAACGAGTTCCTCATAGCTCATGAACCCGTTCCTGTTCTTTTGACTACTGAGTAAGTTTCTCTCATTAGCGTAAGATCAGTTACACTGTTTCAGTATGTAAACTCTCCCTTATGTTTACGTTTCTGTTTACCGTTCCGTCATAACGAGTTCCTCATAGCTCCTGAACCCGTTTCTGTTCCTTTGACTACTGAGTAAGTTCTCTCATTAGCGTAAGATCAGTTACACTGTTTCCGTATGTAAACTGTCCCTTATGTTTACGTTTAGTATTGCTTTAGTAGTCTACTGACTGCTGTATTTTTATTTTTTAATTGCAGTTTAAAAGTGATTCGGTTCAAGTGTACTCAGTGTTTGTATGTTTTTAATATTTTTTATAAAAAACATTAGTTTAGAGTAGGGTTATTCAATTCAAAACCTTATGTAATCTTAGTTTAGGTTACATATTCTATGTTTCAAAAGTGTCACTCAGATGTAGTTGATTTTTCACTTTGCTCCAGATACATGTGGCCCTTCAGGTAACTACACTTGGATACTCTTCTTTCTTCCTGACTCCAAAGTACTGGCTTGTATCTTGCGATCAACAATTATGGAAAACTCTCTTGTCATCACTCACTTATCCCCTTATCCACTCGATAGCAGAATAATGACCATGAATAATGTAAAACTTCTGTATAGGTTTTCGAAGTCTGGTTCATCTATCGTTGAAATTAGCTACAGTAATAAAAAATTATTTTGAACATGATAAAGTCACTGAACGATAGATTTGTTACAATTTTCCATGCACATTAGCTGACATACTCTATACGTAACAATTATTTTAAATTTAAGTCTTAGTTGCGCATCTTGTGATAGATTTACATTCCATTTATAGAGAATGCAGCAGAAATTCTTCTAATGCTGGAAACCAAATAGTGAAATTCATAATCCTATATTTTGCTTTGACGCCATCTAATAAAATTTCTTGAACTTCTTTTTGAAGTAGACGAGACTGTCGCTTTACATGCAGGAGCACTATTTAATTGTTCAAACTGTGAAACCTTCTGTATCATTGTTTACAAAATTCCTTTCGTCGCTTCTTCTTCCTAGTCAAAGTGTCCTTCCCATCAAGATTTCCCAGTCTACCTCGACTTTATTTGATGCTGTGATAGCAAAAAAAAAAGGATTATTATCCATTTCAGTATTTTATTTTCAGCATTAGAAGAGCTTTTGCTGCAGTCGCTGCAAGGAAAATGTAAATTTATAAGAAGATGCACAGCTAGAACTTGAACTTAAAATAATTGTTACCTGTAGAGGATATCAGCTAATATGTACGGAAAATTGTAACAAATCTATCGTTCAGTGACTTGTACGTGTGCAAAATATATTTTATATTACTGCAGCTAATTTCAATGATAGATAAACCTATAAAGATGTTTTGCATTATTCGTGGGCAGTCTACTGCCGAGTGGATAAGGGGACAAGTGATGACAAGAGAGTTTTCTATTATTTTTATCATAAGACACAAGCTAAATACTTTGGAGACAAGAAAAGAAAGAAGAGTCCAATAGCAGTTACCTGAAGGATTTTATATATATATTGGAGCAGAAAGCATTTATATTTTTCATCTGAACATCTGATCTTCATAACCTCAACTACATCTGATACTTGAGGTTATGAAGATCAGATTTCCAGATGAAAAATATAAATTCTTTCTGCTTACAAGGAAAAAAAGATAAGTATAACTAATGTAGAGTAGCAGATAATTATTTATCAAATTTTTCTTATAACAACTTTTATTTATTACAGATATTTTTGAATGATACAGCTTATCGGAGCAGTCTAAAGTATTGGATCATCAAATTTAAAAAAAGAAATGGTCCATTAATGACCCAGGAATATGATAAAAAAGTTTACAAAGGATTATCTGTAAGTTATTTTGATTTTTTATTATTATAATTTTACCAAACTTTAAAGTTGATTTTAGCCTAATGTTATTTTTCTTGTTTTCAGGGTCTTTACCGTGTGGCTCCAAAGTCAAATCTTGATGGATTTAGATGTAATTTTTTTTTAATTAAAGGTATTGTGATTTGAAAAAAGTTCAAAAAAAAAAAAAAAATTTTGGACCAAAATATCGAAGAAAATGTGAAAAAAATAACAAAAATAAGTAAAAAAGTGAAAGATGAATAAATATAATATATAATTCACTTTCTATCACACTTAATCCTGTAGGTATCAAAATACCTTTATTTTAAAAAAGAATACATGCAAATCCATCAAGATTTGACTTTGGAACCATATGGTAAACTGATTTTTGGACCAAGATACACTACTGCACGTATCTAACAATTGGGTTGGTATAATTAAGTCTAGCTGGGCTTAAAATACAGGTATTAGTATTACCTTTTAGTAAAAAAAATTCCTTTCCAAATTAAATAATGAAGATAAATTATTATTAACAAATTATGTATGTTTTTTACAGGTCCAACACCAGCTTGTCCCCTTAAAGGGTGTGAATTTACATCAGTGGCGGATCAGAGCGCTCTCAAATTACTGAAAACTGCCAAAGAACCGACGGACCAGATAACAAGGTGGATATTGGAGTTACAGTAGCTAGATTTCATCATTGCGCACAAGACAGAAGCGGTTAATCATGTATCTGATTCATTGTCAAAAATGTTCGAATCAGAAGAGAAGGGAGCATCGGTATCTGCGTAAATTGAAGTTTAATAACAAGGCCTTGAAATCAATGTTGCAGGAGTATGGAATCAAGCATGTAACCACGCCACCCTAACTCTTTTAATGACTATGCCTGCAGAACGAAAAGTCGCTTCTGGGCGAGGGTGTATCGGGCAGCAGATTTTCGAGAGCTAGTCCGGAGTATAGAATGAGATAGGTCCCTCTAATACCGGCATTTTAATGCGGTTAAGTATAATTATACTTTAATTGTAATAAGATATTCAAATTCTACGTATAAAAATATGCTGGTTTAAAAAAAGGTCCTTCTACGATATCTGCAAGTCGAGAAACAGCAAAACAAAGATTGAATGATCGCACTGCGTGAAGCCAGCGTTAAAGAACTCACATGATAACTTGACATGCTTGCGAATTTTGTCAAAGGTTATTTTTACATCTACGTTCTTGAAACTTGTTGGAGATTATTTGCAATAACAAACACAGTGCACTGTATTATTTTCAAGCATTAATATTAATAACAATTGTTATAATCGCAGAAAACATAAAAATGTCATCTCAGCTTCTGTTCGTCAAATTCCAACTTTTATTTAAAATTTGTTTTTTTTTTTACAATAATTCAATATTAAAATTTACAATAAATAGAACGTCAGTTTATTATGCATCAAAAGGACTATCATTTCTGAGATTATCAAAAGGATTTGTTTTCAATTATAGATCTGACAGAAAGACAACGCGACAGGGTGAAAAATTCACTTTTTTCATGTTTTTTGCAATATAACGATAAGCAAAAAGGAAAACTGATGTATCAACTAGTTATAGTTTTATAGGAAATTCAATTCTGAGCAATTTTTGTCTTACTCGCTTTCGCGTATGAGATATAGGAAATAAGTAATGAGTGAAAATGTAGATAAACAATTTATAATTTTACAATAAAAGTAGTAAAACAAAATAAGCTCCACAGGATATGGTCTGTAAATATTTTCCCCACATTACTGACGTTATTTAGAAAAAAACTGAAAGCTGGAAAACTTTTCCAAAAATTGTTTATTACTTTTTGAGCCGGTAGCGAAAGTGTGAGCGCGTGAGAACGGGAGAGATAGCACGTGAGCTGTCATTGGTATGGGAGATCCGAGAGTGAGACAGATAGGGAAGCGTGAAGCAGAAAGCGCGATAGCTCGCGCCGCATAGCCACACCGCGTCGTCTAAAAAGATAGAGAGTGGAGCGCGTATATAACAGTCGGCCACTTTCGCACTGCGTATATAACAGTATATGTAAGCTTCATTAGTGAGAGAATACACATATTAAGTTTTCTTGGAATATACGGAACGTAAAGACATAAAACCACCATCAATCGTGTGCAATTTTTTTGTAGGTTACGTAAATATAAGGGTAATTATGAAATTCGTAGAAATTGTAAAGCTACAATTATTTTATTTTTATGGCCCTGTCTAAGGGCCAGCAACCATGTGCTACTAAAGAAATAATCTCTATGTTTAGATAATAAGTGGTTTTCTATATAAAAATATTCGAAAACCCCTGATCCTCCGACCCCAATATTGTTCGCTTACATTTTTATGGGCCGTGCACCGTGTACCATATAATATGTATAAACGGTTGGTGGTCTGGGTTATCGAAAACTTCACCGTGTACCGTTTAAAAATCCAGAAAAATGCAGGACTTATTCGCTGCGCATGCGGACATTGTTTTAGCATTTACAATACACGTTGATAATAAAATAATTCTAGCTCTATAATTACTGCGAATTTCGTAATTACCACTATATCTACGTAGCCTACAATTAAATTGCAAACGATTGGTGATGGTTTAATGTCTCTGCGTCCTGTAGATTCCAAAAAAACTTAATATATGCATTCTTTCGTTCTCTAATTGTATTATATTTTTTTTATAAAAAACTATTTATTCTACAATTTTTAACAATGAGTTAACAAAACCTATAAATGAAAAGGTAATTTTGGGTATTCTTTTCTATTACTAAATTCGCGAGTTCTTCGTACACTTCAAAGTCCTGTATACGTAATACGAATAGTCGGTGGAGAGAGAGTGGACGACCTAGTAATTCAATTGCAAGCCAATGGAGTACTCACAAGGGGAACCCACGATCTCCAGAAAAGCGATTCTGCGCAAACTTTGGAAAGTAGATTCTAGTACCTAAAAATGAAGTTTGGACTCAATATTTGTGACCAATGAAATAACAGTATGAATTTTCGCGTACTTGACTTGAAAGATTGGGCACATTGGTCGCTAAAATTGTTTCTAAACTTCATGTTTATGTACCAAAAACTGCTTGCCAAAGTTTCAGTGAAATCGTTTTCGTTGAGATCATGGGTTCCCCTTGTCAGTCGGAAGAGAAAATGTAGAATGCAGAGTGCATGTTTATTTCGACAAGGGATATAACCCCATTTCACCACAAAAAGTAAATGCAAATTTCGTAACGTTTTATTTCAACAATTAACATAAATCGATTGAAAATCTTCTTATCTTATCTTATCTTCTATTTAAACTTATGTCCTATTATATTAAAATAACAAATCTAAAGTTTTCCGTCCGTCCGCATATTCTCAGGTCTAGTAGGTTGGGACTTATACATACTGGGCCTTACATATTTTTGGGTCCTACATGTTTTGGGCCGTATAACTTTTGGGTCCTGCATTTTTGGGTCTTATATTTTTTATTTATAAATATCAACCGAGCGAACGCTAGCGAACGAGTATATTAGCTAGTATAGGTACATATATTAAAATAATGAAAATAAAGTCCGTCCGTCTGCATTCAACCTACCACCGGAACTGCCCGAAACTAAACCGGAACTAACCGGAACCGAACCGGAACTGAATTGGAACTGACCGGAACGAAACCTACTGTGCCGGCTTTTTCAATTAACGAAATATAATAAAGATTGCAAATCTTCTTCTTAACAGATTCTTAAAAGAAATCATTCGGCATAAGTACAATCTTCCGAGGGAGCGTCAGCGACCGTAGAATTAGCGCTAGAATATAAGTAAGTATTCATTAACCAATAGTCTATAAACATATAAACCGCGTTTGATTTAAATATGAATACTGACCAGTCTAACCCCAACATAAGGTGATTTTCGTTTATGTTTAATTCTGTGGAATATCGTTGAAAAATCGTAGATTTAAATTTCTTTTTTAATTATAGAGGAAGAATAAAACTTTAATTTTCCGTGATCAGAAATTTAAAAAAAATTTATCCAGACTCCTGCCAATTAGAAAACTTTGCAAATTTTTGAATCTCAAAAGAGGTTGAAATTCAAGGTCACTTAGTCCATAAGTACCTTAAATGCAACAATAAACTTTAGAGTCATAAAACTGAAATTTCAAGCTTCAATTTAAAAAAAAAAATTTGATAGGTCTACGATGAATTTTGCTGTGCTACGACCTTCCGAAGTTTGGAAGTGTTTAGCGGAAAATAAGTTGTTGCGATAATTTTGTTGCCAAGTGTGTAAAGAATTAAAAAAGCATAGATATTAAAAATATTTATTTAAAATTTTAATTTACATTTACTAATGAATGATTAATTATTATGAGCAGAATCTTTGACCGAAAAGCACGAGCTTAAATTTAATTGAGGCAAATAACTGTTATTAATAGTAAATAATTATTAAATTATAAAACTGGACATTCATTTAAAATTATTCAAAGTTATAAATAGTTATTTACAATTATTTAGGTGCAGTAAAAATTTCACTAATTTATTAAAAGCTCTTACTAAACATCTTTGTGATTTATATTATTTTATAATATTAATTTACATTGGGTTTTGTGCTAAAGTATTTAAAAATTATACGTGCGAAACATATTTCAAAAGGTCTAAATTAAAATAATTTTCTATTAAGTAGGACCACCGTTTATCAGGATGGTATGCATCTAAGGAGGGCTACTAATGCCTTACTGAGGAGTCTACAGTAGTAGTTTTGGACGAAACGCCTTTATTATTTATCAGGCTTCTCTCTATGAATTCCGCCAATCATAGGAAATGTATATGTTTTAAAGAGGCTTGCCAGAGAAATCCATACTAATTTCTTATTCCTTATTCCTTATTCTTTTGTCTATCCATCAGTCGTCATCTGTGGGATGTGAAGGATCAAGACCAAGAATGTGTGCGTGGTCTGTCATCTTGAATCTACACAGTTGCACTTAGATGAGGTGATGTGAGAAAGAAAAAAAGAAAGAAAGATATATATATTTTTTTGTCACAAAAATACAATGCAATTACTTATAACATAAATTTCAGAAAATAAAATTGCACTAAATAACTAATACTAGCGATACCACAGTCAATTACACGTTAATAATACCAAAACAATACGTCAAATTATATAAAGTGATATCACAGTCGCAGATTATTAATACAAATGAAATTCTTAAAAATCAGTATAATAGGTTTTAGTTAATATAAAGTAAAAATAAAGGGCCAGAACAAAATTAAGCACACAAACATCGAAGACCATTCATTCATACAAGCCAATAAATATACACATACGGTTAAATAAAATTCTACAGAATAAATTAACATTCAACGCCCCATGACATTAATGTACACGTCAGTCTATACTACATAGGTGCTTTCTCACTGCTGATTTGAACCTACTGAGTAGAACGCAGCGGATTTCAGTAGGCAAGGACTAGAGAGAGAGATTGATTGATTGATTGATAGTGATTTATTGGGACCGGGAGGTAGAACCACGTTTGGCCCAATAGCATATATACATGGCTTTGTAGAATAAAAATAAAAACTTGTAAAAATATATACATAAAAACAAAAATTTAAGAAGAGAGAAAGGGACAGAGGGAGAGAACGAGAGAGAGAGAGACAGAGAGAGACAGAGAGGGGGAGAAAGAGAGAGAGAAAGAGAATACGAGGGAGTGTGAGAGGTAAGTGCACAGGATGTGGGACTGGCAGACAAAAAAAGAGAATGCAATAGGCTTATGTCTTTGGAGCAGAAAGAGTAAAACATGTGACCCAGTGCGCTGACCCTCTTGAAAACTTGACCTTCTTTTTAATTGCGTCTTAAGTACTGTTGGACAGTTAGATTTAGTACATTTTTATATTAGGTACAACACAATAGTTCAAAGCGAACTACTTAAACAAAAAAAAAAAGATCTTAAAATAATACGTAAGCTATACAATAAAACGGTATTTAAATAGTTTTATAAAAATCATTTCACTTTTTAAAATTATACAATAAATAAAAAGCTTTAATGTATAAAAAAGTTTATTAATGCTATAAAATAAAGACTTATTTCCAGTAACGCTCAAGTTTATTCCTCACTTTAGTCGAAATGCTATTTCTTACTTAAGTCAAATCCGTACACATAGACTCACTAACAATTGTAACTTCTTACTATTTTTGTTCAATTTTCAATATTTTAGCATTTTATAATCAGAGCTCTATTCTACCATATTTTAAGTGTACTGTAAAAATTTCAGCTCATTCTGTATAGCAGGAAATAAAAGTACGTAAACTATTTTTGATATAACTGTAAGTATATGCATCGACATTTGCTTTTTCATACTATTTCTGTTTAATTATTAATGCTTTCATATATTACGGGTAACGATACCTCGCTCGCTAACGTTCGCTCGGTTCATATATCTTATAGGTATTTATATCATTATAATGAATAGCGTATTATTCTGTATTGTAGCGCTTTAATTTTTTATTTAATTATATTCCACTAAATAATTGTTAATGTTTATCACTGTAATTTAAAGTTTCGTACTAATAAAATAAAATAAAACTTATCAGTCTTGTTTAAAATTAATGTTACAAATTATGATGTCATTTCACTTACAAGGAGATGACCGAACATGCGGGTCCTAGATTTTCTTGTAATTTTCAGAAATTATATTTTGTGCAAAATAATGAGACACGTATATCGGAGTTTTATTGAACAGCCCTGGAAATCGAGATATTCACCATTCCTTATACTCAGAATGTATATCTATTTTTTAGTATATATAAGTATACACAAATGCCTAAAATCAATATGAATTGGTAAATATCTTGATTTCTCGGGCCTATTCAATAAAACTCTGGTATATGGATCTCATTATTTTACACAGAATATAATTCCTGAAAGTTTCAAGAAAATCCAGTAGCTGCATGTGTAGCCATATTCTCGTTAGTCAATTTATGGTCCAAATTCAAGTCATGGTGTTACGTAGTAATGAGAATTTTAGATGGTGATAGTTTGTTTAAAAATGGTTACTTAAAGATGGGGAAATGGCAGAAGGTAAAAAAGAATACATCAACATCATCGTGTGAGGATCTCTTGAGACACATATTGTACTCTACCAAGCGATGTCTTATAGGTTTTCCTGTGGGGAGAAAGGGACGATCAAGAGGTTGAAAAGTTTCAGTTGGTATTGGTAACAAGCCGATTCTCACATAATTAGACTTGAATTAGTATGCGTAACAACATTTATGTATCTCTTCTATAAACAAAAAAAGTTTTTGAACTTTTTTGTTTAAGCATTTTTTTATTACTATAAAACTTCTTTGAGAGATCTCGTATAAGACGAATGAAAGGGTTTTAGGAGGTACAGTTGAATCCTTTATATAAAAATCCTATTCGAGATTTATCAAATGTCATTTGTATCATCGAACTATACAGTAATGTCGAACGGGTAGGTAAATCACTTTTTAACTCATATTTTGGTACTTTATACGAAAAGAATTAGGTCGTTTTTTTTTCATTTATTCAAAGATTGACTCAAATAAATTGGTTTGAAAATTTGTCGAATTGAAGTAACATTATACTAAGGAATACACAAATTTTAAGCGTCTATATCTTTCGAAATTATTACTCTTCGTAAAGTTTAAAAAATACTTCTTAATTATTTTTTGATTCTTTGTCTATTGCAGATAAAAAATTAATTTTATTTTCCAGAGAGTTTATATCTCTCTATTGTTCGAATTGATTAGAATTACGAAAAGATATGTATAAGCGCCAGATCTATCCTGGTCCCTTATATAAAAATCCCATTCGAGATCTATCACATTTCGATCTTCAACTCGAACGGCAATCTCCATCTCGAACAACATGGAAGTCTATCTCGAAAGAGCGTTCTCTTCTCGAGAAAGATTCTCCAGAGAGAAGGAAGGATCAAAACAAGAGAGAGAGAGAGACAAGCCTAGACATAATGTCACATGCTTACCGATTAGCGCCGAGCGCGCTCTTTTTGAATGCAAATGCGAGAGAGAGAGAGAGAGAGAGAGAGAGAGAGAGAGAGAGAGAGAGAGAGATGACCATATAATAACAACGCGAGATGGCGCGCGAATGTATGGATAGGAAACAGGTTCGAGTAACAGAGACTAATATGTGCTAAAATTGTTGATATCGACAACGAATAGGTATAGACGTCTATATTCGTTGTTATTGACGATTGATGATTGAATCTTATTCATATTCATCGTGTCTAGACTCCAGATTTTTGCTTCAATGTAATAAAGAAGACATACAAAGAGGTTGGTGTCGAACACTTTTATTAGTTTATTCTTTATTGAATTTTCTATTATAAATATAATATAGGGTAACTGTATTGATTACCGTACAACAAAGTCGTCTAACATATAAATTAACTTTCATCGATGATGCACAAAAATATAGGTAGTTTATTATATATACATATTAATGTAATAGATGGGTGCATACCTTAATTCACAGTAATGTAGCTTATTAACAATTTAATTTAATAGTCTAATAACATGAATTATTAATTTGCAAAAAAAAATTGAAAAATTAAATTGAAAGAAAAAACATTTTAGTAAAGCTTTTAGACCTTTTTTTATTTAAATAAAGAATACTTACCCTATTAAGTTTTCTTATATATTATATCAAATTAGTAATATGTATTTATTTGGTATAGTTGGATTTTTTTTTTATAATTTACCAGCTACTGACCACGATTCTATTCCTTCCAGAAAGGAATTGTCATTAATTATTTAATTATTTATTTTTCTAAAATTATTAATTGATACTATGTAAATTCATTATGTATTTATGTTTTTTTACAGTATTAAACGCTTCATTATTGATTCTGTTCTGGGTGGTTCAATTTTTTAGTGGTTCTGGCTATTCTTGGATGTATAACAGCAGTTTTATTGGTACTTTTTTGTATTATATTCATTCAATTATTTTGTAATTTCATTGATCCCAATAT
>UELV01164595.1:0-17417 GCA_900490015.1 Megastigmus stigmatizans
CTACGCAATATCTTCGGTTGGCGTGGCTCAGCCTCGTCGTTGGAGTCGGGTGGCCAGGTGATTTTGGAGGCGCGAGCAATCCTCTGGGTTGGCTCCTGGACGGCGTCTTTCTCTCTCCCCCTCTGAGCGTTGGCGACGATGGTCGACGGCTTCCTTGGCTGGCGGATCCCTCCGGTTCTTGGAGTCCGCACCACGGCTCGGCGGCTGTCTCGTAGCACCTCTTCTGTCCGCGCTCAATCTCGCGCGGGTTGTCGCGCTTTCCTTTGCGTGGCGATGGCGACGCTCCTTCGCGTGGGCTCGCGGCTGCGAGCTTCCGGCTTCGTCCTTTTTCTTTCCGGCCTGCCCAACAAGAACGAGCGCTCGCTCCCTTGTCGAGCTCCTTACTCCGGTTGCTCCTTCTCCTAATTTTTGGAGCTTTTCTCGCGCTCTCTCTCTTGCTTCAGCGCGACTCTATTCTCTCATTACTCTCTCTCTGTCTCTCGAATGCCGTCGCGTTTACCGCGGTTCGTCATGTGTCGGGCCGTCTCGTTATTTGTCGTTGTTCGTCTTGTTCGTGTGTCGTGTGTGTCGCGTCTCCTGATGCTTCCTTACGGTAATACGCGAGCCCGTGGAAAGTTCCGCTCGCGTTTGTAACGCAGGCTAAATCCTGTGTTACAAAATAAATAGATGAAAGTTTATCTACTTATTCACAGCAACTCGATTTTAGCACAAACTACATATACTACTTTATACAAAATAGATGCAGTGACCATTGTAATTATTAAATTTATTTCTTTTTGGGATTTCTTTATCTATCTCTTTTGCTCGTTCATGCCTTATAAAATGCATACCTAGTGACATATATAGAATATATAGAAGTGAAATAACAGAGAAATGTAAATTTTAATTATTTGATGAAAAATTTGAAGATCTATTTTGCTTGTTCACTGTTTCTTCTATAACTTTAAGACGAAATTAAATTTCGACAAACAGGAAACGGGACTTTATTCTACGAGAAATTTGCTATCTGGACAGATAATAAAGAAAAAATTGATTTTTATGTTATACTTCTGTTATTCAGTACTTTCTAGTTAAATCTAAATGTATATTGTTTCGGCGCCGCTGCATATGTGCGTGACAGCTTCAGTACGAGACAAACGGAAGCTCGGCTGCCATCAGGCAACAACGGCATATGCTGAATTTTCTCAGCTGGTGACGTGCACTGAAATACTCCGGTACATATTATTAAAATCAAATTACAGATAAGTACGTTTTATTGTTTTATTGTTAATAATTTAGGTAATTAAAAACCCTTTTAAATATGTCTTGTAGGTTGTAGCATGGCGGTTTTCACACGTTAATCGCACGGTTTATTAAAATAAAAATGCCTAACAAGCAAAGCAAGCAGTCAGAAGGGATGTCCCTACACCTCTCGTCTGGGGCCGTTTCATTGAAAAAGCGATTATTTATGTTTTTTTACTTTTCTTTTTTATGTATGCGCAAATGCGCGTCGTCGAGACGCAACCTTCTTTCAAGGTCAAGAACCCCCAAAAAATACTCCGCTGCAACCACCAGAATGCACCGTCTTGTCGCCCAAATTATCTACATGGTTGCTGATGCCTAAGTTATGCATTTTAATTTTTTATCTCTCCCTTTTATCTTTGCCTCTATGTCATTAATTTTTTCCCCTTTTCTTGCATTTTCTCCAAAAGCACCTTTTTATGCCTATAAAAATGCTTCTGGAACATTTTCATGCCTTTAAGGCAATCGAGATTTATAGGCTTTTGAATGGCTTATATTCGCCTCAGTGTGACTAGTTTTAAGTAAGGATATTTCGAAATCAAAATTTTGATGGAAAGTTCCTAGGCGATATACTGTGCGTGCCTGTGCTTGCAGCTTCAAGGAAAAAGGACATCGGAGCGACAGAGAAAAATGCGAAGCACAACAACTTTCTGATGAAGTGTCGACCTACAGCGCACCAATCACGGAGCGACGTGACAACGCTTGCCTCGAGTACTTCTCTTCTGGCTGCCCGACTAACGACATCTCCTCCGGACTCTTCCAGAAAATCTCAATTTTGCTCGCATCTGAATTGTATTTGTGAGCCATTTGGTGAGCCAAGCGACCCAAAATATCGTAGAGCGACTTGCGTGCCTCATCAAGGCGAATATTTAAAATTATTATATTCTGTAAAATAAATTTACTGTCGAGTCATTTGGTTAATTAGCGTGCCTTCGACAGGCTTTTGATATTGCGCTAAACTTACATTTTATATTTTGTTAGCGTCAATGATAGTAGTATGCCTCGCAGAGGCCTTGTGTAATGGTATATTGTTTGCCTATTAAAGGACTTATTTAATTATTTTACTACTGGAATTTTGACATTGTGTAATTATTTAATTGTAGTGTTTAATATTTTTGCATGTGTACCTGTCTGTACACAACCCGAAACTCAGCTAGAAACTCGAACGTATCTGGCCGTTTGACCACACGACTCTGCCTCTAGCTATTCGCGCATTCAAATCCGTTGCCTTCTGCATCGTGCAATAATTCAAAAGATTAAATTCATAACTAACCGAGCGGCACTTCTCGAATTTTCAGTTATCACGTTAGAGACATTTAAAAATACAGTGCCTGGCGCACTGATTTACTCTGCCTAAGCAGATAATTATTAAATCCGTGATCAAAGTAAGTTATAAAAATTTTGTCGAAGAATTGACCGTATTTTTTATTATTTGCCTTTTACTTATATACGCGGGAAAGCTACCGAGTCGCTCCCACGATTAGTATAAATCCCCCGTTTTAAGGTTTAAGGAATTATCATCACACGTATTATCTGTGCCAAAAATGTGTTTTTTTTTTACAAAATCTGCTATAATAATGTTTATATGCAAAATTAAAAAAAATATTTTGAACTATCTTCATAACAAAGTTGAGTTTAAAATCGATCATTGCGAGCTAATGAAGCCGAATCTCAATATTCATGTTGGCGAGCTGTACTATTACAGTTGCTTTAAGGAGGTTCTATAGTAACTACGCTAATCAAAACGTGAAAAAGAGAGAGACCGAGAGTGAGACGGGCGGCCACTGCTCTAATTCCGTGCATTTTAAAATTACCATTACTCAAAGAATTGATGATGAAAATGTGCAAAAAAAAAATTTACAAACTTTCTTTAATCTATGTATACACAAGTATTATTTAAACAACTTCAAAGTATCGTTAGCAGGGTTTAAAAAATGTAAAACAAATTACACATATTTAAATGTTTTTCTTTTGACAAATGTCTGCATGTATGTCTTTGACAATGGACCTGGATAAAATTCTTTGTTATTTATCGATCTATTGTTAATATTTTTGGTACCTTCAAAGTACTTTTAAATTAATACAGAGTCCTTAGATATTATTATAACCTATGAAATATTTCGATCCAATCTTAGCGTCAATTATTTTGTAATACGTAATTGAATACGACAAAAATGCATGTTAAAAAATGAAAAATTAAAATATTTATTTCTCTGTTCCAAGGTACCCTAGCCTTCTGAAACTTGTCATGGATGCTTTTTATGTAAAACTTAATCTATGTACAAATCTTCATGATTTTTCTAGCGTTATTTCTGTTCACTATCGAACCTCCTTAAACCTATACATGTGAGATATTAAAAAAGGACAATAATAGGCAAACCAGAAATATACAAATGTTGGGAATGGTTTTGAAACAAATAGTTAAAATTCATATTGAAAGTATGCGTTTCGGCCATTGGAATGCCTGCTGGATATCGTCAGTAAGATGCAGGCATCCCTTCCTGTAGACGCATATGCGATAAGTTCCAATGGGTAGCTCTACATATAGATGAATCTGATTAATGTACCATTGGACGAGAAAAGCTAAAAATATATTGTAATAATTATTTATCAATAAATAATCTTTTTAATCGTTGTCTTCTTAGCGTCAAGCGGCAGGCTTCAACTTAACTGTCGCAAGTCAACTCGATGCATCGGATAGATGCAATCTCAGTTAACTTGTGAACTCGGCGAATATGCAACTTCACATTAGTATGTTAAATTAATATAAATAAGTACAGCCTGAGATATTGTCTATTGAGGAAATCATGTAGACTTACGATTGATCAGTACGCGCGGGAAAATTCCTTAATCTACCGCGGTGGCGGCGTGTAGTTCTTAATTTAAAGAAAAAGGCGGAATCTCTATTAACGAACAACCAAGTACATTCTCTAAGCGTTCATATTCAATATACAATTACTACAACCGCGATTCCCCAGGAAAAGAGGAAAAAGCGTGGCACTTCTATTCTTCTGAAGCAAAAATTAAAAAACAAAACTCTCTCTCTCTCTGTCTCTCTCTCTCTCTCTCTCTCAGAATGTTGCAACGCACAACGCAGAAGTGAGGTAGAAATTGTCTCGCTCTTGTTTATCGACCGGGGTTTCAATGAATTTTAACGTTCGAAAGGGTTTTGCCAAGAGATGAATGTTTGTCTTCGCGTCCCCAATGGCACGAGTACACGCTAAGGGACTGAAACTGTACATCGTTGAGTGGATGGGAGGTTCTCTTGAATTCCCCTCTCTCTTACTCTCGCTCTCCCTCTCCCTCTCTGGATCCACTGACGGATGGCCCTGGTGTATGCTCCTGTTTTCAATCGTACTGCCGTGAGTTGCACTTCACCGGAAATTCAGAGACTGCTCCAACTGCAAGATAAACTGGCTCCCCATCGGTGGTGCAGCGGACAGAGTGGAATTCACAGTGCAAAAGTGAGTTTTTAATCAAAATAGTGCTCGACTTTTCTTGGAGGTTAGGGTTTCGGCAGGGTGATTCTGCAGATTTTCGCGAGTTTTTGATGTGGCAGCCCTTATTCTCAGTTTTTCTGCAGAGGTGAAACACACCTTCTCTCTTAACATACCGATATTGGCTGCCCTTCTCTCTCCCTCTGAAGCCCACTTCAACGAACTGCCAAAATCTTCGCAAACTGCAAACCCCTTCCTTGCCGGCCCACACAAACCCGAGTAGTGCTTTCCGGGACTGTCAGAGGTCACCACCCACACCATTTTGGAGAACTTCTGCTCGGATATCACCAAACTGATATGAGCATGCATCAAAACGTCTGCCAGGTCTGCAACAAGGTCATCACTAGGCACTTAGACCCCTCAGTGCAGTGCGTGAAGTGCAGAGGGTTATTGCACGCGGAATGCTGTGCACCGGAATTTTTTGTCACGTCGCGCAGCGTGCACTGCTGTAAATCGCCACTGCCTCGGCCAGTGCCCCACGGCCAATCCGTGTCAACATCTAATCCGAGCGCTGCCCGCGACCACGCCCCTCTCTCACGTGTTGCGCTGACCCAGGCCGCGCCTCAGGCCACGCCCCTCCCCGATATTGGCACAACATCGAGACCACTAAGCAGCCGCGCGCGCTTCAATGATCAAACAGACAAAGTGAAATCGCGATAAATTCCTGGACCGACATGGGTGAACGGCCACCGGAATGGTACGAGCCATGGACCACCGAGCTCACGTCCTCGCTAACTTCATCGGTAACAGCAAGTGTCCAACGGGAACTGGCCGAGCTTCGAACGCAACTTCGAGAACATATCCTCGAGACTCGTGCGGAGGTTTCCACGCTTGCGACGCGAGTACAGGCTCTCGAGAACGCGGAGGCCTCGCGCGCTGCCGCTGCTCCTCGTCCAAACGAAGAGGACACGCGTGAAGTCTTGGTAACGGGAATTCCGTGCGAGGTTAAATTTGATAACGTAACTCTAGCGTCGCGCCTTCTCGCTGCATTACAGCTGCCGCTGCTCTTGGGCTCCCTTATCAATATACGCGAGTGGCTACCGGCAGGCTCGGCGTCGGTGAGCACAGCCCCTTCCAACCATGCCTCGACTCATCCGCGCGCAAGGGGCATTATTTTGCACTTCTTCAGTGCAGATGTACGCAATATCCTCATCGCGCAGGCAACCAAGCTGAGAGGCCGAGTCTGCGCTGATCTGATAGGCGAGGGTGGAGGCGCATCACTCTACCTGCGCGCTCTGTGGCCAAAACATATCCACGCACTTCTGGGCAAAGCTTATGAGGCGCAAAAAGGCTAAATTATGCTAGGCCGGTAGTCAGAAACGTGACTGTATATGCGTACCACAGCAAACGGTTCGCTCACGCCTATTTGCAGTGAGGCCGACCTGGCCGATCTTCCTCCGGCTTCGCGCCCTTAATAAGGGATATCAGATCTGCCGCGCACCACACACAACATACACACCCTTACGAGTCGGTCTCCACCAAACGCATCATTCCTAAACGTGTTTCACATAAACGTAAACAGACTGAAAACACACTTCGCGCTTGTAGAGGCGCAATTCTCTTCTATGCCATGCGACATATTGGCACTCACCGAGACGTTTCTCTGTGACCTTGATAGTGACTCCATACTCCGCCTACCAAACTTTCATTTTTACAGACACGACAGAGTATGAAAAGAGGGGGGAGGCGTAGCCGTATACGTGCGTGATTACTTCTTAGTTAAAATACTGGCTTCCTCTGAGAAGTGATTTCTAAACGCACCTGAGTTTCTCATCCTTGAGCTAAAAACAGGAAACAACGTTCTCCTCTTCTCGGTGGTTTATAGGCGCCCACATGCTGCGTACCCTGAGCTCTTTTTCGACGCGCTTTCCTCTTTCCTACCAGACTAGATTAACGTCATAATCACCGGGGATTTTAATATCAACATGAATATTCAAAATGCAGCTTCAAGCAACTTATTCACGCATTTACAAAGCAACTCACTGCATATGGTCCCCTCTGAGCCGACACACCATGCCACACAACTAGACCATCACGCGCATACATGGCTTGATTTATTTTTAACAAATGACGCTCGCTCAGTTTTATCATATCATAAATCACAGTCTCCATTCATCGCTGGTCACGATATCATAAACATAAGATACAAATCTTTGGCACCGCGACACACACACAAAACGATTCAATCAAGATGGCTGAAACGCCTGGATAGAGTCATTGACTCACACGATAAACCTCCGTATCAAAAATACATTCGCGTCAGATCCAAACAGTCCGAACAATATCGACACATCTCACCTACTCTACACCCCCACTTTGAGACTCCTCTCTCATTCCTAAACGTAACCAGCCACACAGAGCGTCTGACTGAGACCATTCTCGGAGTTTTCGATGAGGAGGCCCCGCTGAGGCAGATTACGCTCTCCTCGGCTCGCAAGTCCTGGGTGACGGCCGATTTCCGCGTTCAAATGAGGGAGCGCGACAGGCTCTACCGCATAGCTAGACGCTCGGGCAGGGGTGAAGATTACCAGCGATTCGAGGCAGCATGCAGCTGCACCTCAAACGCGCTAAACACGGCAAAAAACAAATATTTTGAGGATTGACTTCAAAACGCGCCCGACGCGCCAAGCAAGTGACGCGAGCTGCGCCGCATGGGACTAGCCACCACCACTCGCATATCTCGCTTCTCGCACTTCTCACGCGAGTCCCTCAACGCCCACTACGCTAGCGTAAACTCGAGAGTTCCCCCTCTCACATCAGAAGCTTTCACGGAACTGCTCTCACTCTCACCCTCAACCCCTCCAAGCGCTGAAGTAGGGACCGTTGAACCTTTCATTTTCACCACAGTGCCTCCCCGTGAGGTCCTGCGGGCCAGAAACTCATCCACCTCCAGTGCGACGGGCCCCGATGGAATCTCCGCCGAGTTGCTAAAGCTTGCCTCCTCAACTCTCGCGGTGCCCTTGACGTTTATTTTCAACGCGTCTTTCAGAGAAGCAACGAACCCGACGCTTTGGAAAAGGGCATTTCTATCGCCCTATGTGAAGAAGGCAGCGATGACCTCGATGTCGGACACGCGCCCTATAGTCTTGCTGAGTGAGCTTTCAAAGGCCCCTGAACGCGTCGCGCATAAACAATTTTCTCGTCATCTCGAGATGTCCGGTCTCCTTGACCCCAGGCAGGCGGGTTTTCGTTGCGGACACAGCGTCCAGACGGCTCTTCTGGGGGTCTTTGACGGCGTTAGGAGGGCGATAGACGAGCGTAAAATAACCGCACTCGTTCTATTTAATTTTTCCAAGGCGTTTGATATGGTCCCCCACGGTCTCCTCCTTCAGAAACTGAGGCGCATGATGTGCTCAGACGTGGCCCTCGCCTGGTTCTATGCTTACTTGCATGACAGGCTCCAGGCTGTGGTGGATGCGGGTGGCTCAACATCTGACTGGCGAAGGGTCATGGCGGGAGATCCGCAAGGAAGCGTCCTGGGCCCGTTACTCTTTATAGTATACATCAACGGCTTGCCATCAGTGTTGAGCGTGTCTTGCCACATGATCTTCGCGGACGATACCCAGATCCACCACTCTTTTCCGCCTGCTAGACTAGTTAAGGGTATCGCTGAAACCACTCTTGACGCCGAGGACGTTGCTGCGTGGGCGGCTGAGAACGGCCTTTCTCTGAACCTTGAGAAGACCAAAGTCATGCTCTTGGGGAGCGAGGCTTTCATCTCTCGCATCGACCTCGAAAGCATCCCCAAGGTCACCATTCTCGGGGTTCCCATCCTATTCGCTACCCAAATAAAGAGTTTTGGTGTCCTCATCACCCCCACTCTCAACTGGGTTCCCCATGTCAACAATGTCGTAAGTCGTGTCCATTGCACACTGCGCTCCCTAAGGCACTACCGCCACTCACTTTCTTTCTTTCTCTTTAAAAAAAGGTCTAGTTGAGAGCTTGGATTTCCCTCACTTCGATTTTGCTTGTGCTGTCTACAACGACCTAGACAAAACTCGCAACATCAAGACTCAGCGAGCACTTAATGCGTGTTTGCGCTTCGTGTGTGGCAATATCCCTCCTTTTGGGTATGTCACCCCACACTGCATTAGCCTGGGCTGGCTCTCTGCTGCCAGGCGCCGTGAGCTCCTTATAGACTCACTAGCGTTTAACATCATGGCACACAGCAACCCAGTATACCTTGCCGTCAACTTCCAGTGTATGAACGTTGACGTGTTTGCTCGTTCCTCCAGTCGGCTCCCACCAAGAACCCTCTTCTATGCAGCACCCAGAACTGAGGCATGGCGCAGATCTTTTACCATCACGGCCTCAAACATCATCAACGACTCTCCAACGCCGCCCTTCTGTCCGGAGAACTCTGTCAAATACAAGGTCGATCTCTCGGACGAGCTGCTGCGCAGAGACAGGGCCGACTGGAGCCACAGGGTCGAGACGGAGGAACCGAGGGATGTGGCCTGGACCGAGAGGACATCGTGACGTCCCAGTCACTCGCCTGCAAGCACCATCAGGGGCACCCAATATCATCATCATCCATCCACATAGAGCGTCCTAGGCAAACATCCAAGAGCGCAAAGTCGCATAGTTTTCACATCTCACATAGTTTCAAATCGAACTACTTTTACTTTAAACATACCACAAACTCTTTTTATCCATTGCTTATCATAATCTTGCAAATACTTTACTTTGTTTTATTTTTGTTTTGTTTTATTTTGTTTCTCATAGTTTTATTTTAAATTATTTATTTTAATTATTCATTTGTATTAAGCGATTTTTTACTGGCCAAAATGAGATTCTACCTCCCGGCCCCTAAATCAATCAATCAATCTCTCTCCCTCTCTCTCTCACAGAGAGAGAGAGAGAGAGAGAGAGAGCATCTTAATGGCTTTTCGTTAGACGAGCTCAACAAGCATTTTGCTGGCGTGTCTATATCTCCTCGGGATGATAGTGCAGAGAGCGAGAAAATAATTTCCCAAGCTGCTGATATAGGTTTTCGCTTCAAAAACATTAATTTAAATGATGTGACTCTCGCTATTGACTCGGCATTCCGCAAGCTGTTATTGTAAAGGCGCTTCCAGTAATTGGAAATCTCATTGTTAAGCTGTTTACCTCCTCCTTCTCTAAAGGCGTCTTTTCGGCCCTTTGGAAGAAATCGCTTGTTAACCCGCTTAAAAAGTGTAAAACACCTTCTTCTCCTGCGGATTTTCGTCCAATCGCGCTTTTATGCTTTCTTTCAAAGGTGCTGGAGAAGATAGCGTATGAGCAGCTGCATCTTGCATCTTGCAGTTTCTCGCGAGCTTGACCCTTGCCAGACCGGATTTCGACCTTTTCACTCTACGCAGATTGCACTACTGAAACTCACAGAAGACATACGTAAAGGAATTGACAAAAAACTGATAACACTACTACTTCTCTTCGACTTGAGTAAGGCATTTGACACCATACTGCCATCGCGTCTGCTCGCCAAACTACGGTCTATGGGATTCTCCAGGGCTGCTCTCATGTGGATACACTCCTACTTTTCCAATAGACAGCAGGCAGTTTTCGCCAATTCAAGTGGCGAGTCTTCGTGGCTAGTCACTAATTTAGGAGTCCCACAGGGTTCAGTGCTAGGTCCCCTTCTTTTTTGCCTCTACATTAATGACGTACGTGACGTGCTACATACTGGGGGCATCCAGCATTTACTTTACGCAGATGATCTGCAAATATATATTCAAGTTCCCCGTGGTCGTCTGGAGGAGGGCATAGCGAGGCTCCAGCTTGTCGCCAGAGCGGTGTCAGGGTGGGCTTCTGATGCCTCTCTCAAACTAAATGCGGGCAAAACTAAGGCAAATTTATTTGGATGCAACAAATGCATTACTGACTTTCAGTCTGAGGAGCACACCCGCATCGACTTGGGGGATGGTATCGGTATTCCTTACTCCGACTCTATCAGCAGCCTCGGTGTATTACTTGATTCTAAACTCTCATGGAGACCCCATGTAGATGCTCTAACGAAAAAGTTTAATCGTATGTTTTATATTCTCCGTTTTTTCCGGAAGTATACCACCGAGGTGTTGCGTAGGAGGCTTGCTGAGGCACTGCTGTTCCCTCACCTAGACTACTGTTCGGTAGTATTGCTGGATGCTTCTCAGGAAATACGAAACCGACTGCAAGTGTTACAGAATTCATGTGTTCGTTACGTGGTAGGTCTTAAGAGGGACGATCACGTCACTCCTCATCGAAAGAACCCTAAAAACAGATATGGGCACCATAAAGTCCGAGCTCTCGCAGCTCCGGACTGACCTGAACTTAGTCCGCCAGTTTCAGGCAGACTCTTAAGTAGAGATCACTGCACTCTCCGCGCATGTCGAAAACTTGGAAAATTGCGTCAAAAACATGGAGGCTGCTCCATCGTCTAGGGGCGCACGCGATTTGAGCTATCAAGACACATGCGAGGTCCTGCTCTCCGGCATCACCCGCACGATTGCGCAAACCAATTTTGAGGTCGCGCAACAAGTCCTGACCAAAATTGGTCTACCTCCCTTTATCAATTCAATCGCGGAAATCAGAGAATTGCTTCCGGGTAACCCGCTCCAGCTGTTCCGCCGCCTTCAGGGAGCTCAGCACTACCGGCGCAACAGGCCGCACGCTTGGACTGCCGAGCCATAGTCTTACGTTTTCCGTCACCTCAGAATCGCGATCTTATCTTTTCACGCTTTGTCAAGCTGCGAGAATTATCTTGCGATGCGATTCTGGGCAGTGGTGGCCCCTCGCTACTTTTCATTCGCGCACTATGGCCGAAGCCAGTGCACACACTCTACAATCGGGCCCTGGAGGCGCAGCGGCGGCTCAACTATGCGCGACCTGTTGTGCGCTACCTCACGATCTGTATGCGTGCCACCACGTCTGGCCCACTCATACCCATTACCACTGAAGCGGACTTGCAGGCGCTCACGCCCCTACCACGTACCTCCTGAACGCTATGGGGTCGGCCACCCACTCTAAACCAGCTTCATAATTCTCAAAATAAATTGCTGCCTCACGGCCTAAATCTATCTGTAAATTCCATTTTAATATCTCATATAAACGTAAATCGACTCAAATCGCATTTCGCGCTCATTGAAGCGCATTTCACTCGTCACTCAGCTGATGTCATCGCTGTCACTGAGACTTTCTTGATACAGCACAATGCGGATTCTGTCCTTCAATGGCCAGGCTATCCATTTTATCACCTTGACAGAGTCGGCAAGGAGGGCGGCGGCGTCGACGCCTACATCAGGGACGTATTTAAGGTGAAGATACTCAGTCAGGCTGACCCCACATACGACAATACTCCTGAACTTCTAATCTTCGAGATCTCGCACCTTAACAACTCCCTCCTTTTCTCTGTTACGTATAGGTGTCCGAGCGCCGCATGCCCAGATCTCTTCGTCGATATCCTTGCCGGTTATTTACCATTCTATAAAAGTGTAGTAATCACAGGCGACTTTAATATCAATATGGCAGCCGCAACCTCTCATTCTTCCCATCTTCACATGCTTATCAATTCTCCCTCTCTTTTTCTCGTCCCATCTCACCGAACTCATCACTCTATGCAAAGAGACCACATAGCGTACACCTTCTTGACCTCTTCATCACCCACGACTCTACCTCAATCATTAGCTACTCAAAAACGGAATCACCCTTTATCGCATGCCACGATCTTATAGACATTAAAATCAACTTCTCTGCACCTCCTACAGTGAAAAAGCCATTCTCTTACGATCGCTTGCAACTCTTTCCATCAACCGCTTGACCTGCGCACTTGTTACGATACGCAATTTTAAATTCATACTTCGATTTAAAAACTTATTGTTTAAATCATAGTTAAAATCGAGAGACCATCCGACCCAATTAATATAAAACTCTTAAAGTACAAAATAATTCCTACATAGAATCACGCGTATACGACAAAGCGAGCACTAAGACGTCACCATTAGCTGAGTTGAAGTAACCCGACCCTATCATAAAATTCCAAGTCGAACGCGACGAACTAAGCAGCCTACAACCACCTTAAAAATTCACCACGGGTGCGAGAAGGAGAAACGACCAAAGGAAAATAACTACGCCAGAAATGCAAGGCAAGGGATTTAGGCAGGCAGAGAGCGAGGTTGAGTGGGAGGACCGCTCTCCTTCAACGCTGGAAAACTGCGGCCGAACTCGGTGGGCCGGGGGGACAGGCCATCCCTATACCGACCCATTGAACCGGGCTGCATTTTTTCTAGCCGGCAGTCGTAATTAGTCGGCCAAAGAGCCGTGTTTAGAATTGGACGGTCGCGATTAGCCGGCTAAGGAGCTGAGTCTAGAATTTTATAAAGGATTGCATGGAAGCATTAAACTATTAAACCAAATAAATATTGAAGTATTGTACCGAATAATCCACCAGAAAAATAAATATACCAGAACATATTAACCAAAAAGGAGAATTTTTATTATATCTATCAAATACATAGGAAGAAGGAGGTATAAGTATAAAGAACCCCAGTTAATACGGAAACCAATAAAACCAACACATTTTGAGAAGGAAGTCGAGATCTCATTACCACCGGAATAATCAAAGGTAAGAACAACAAATAAAATAAAATCAAACAAACATAAGAAGAAGGAGATACAGAGAGACAGAGGAAGGCGTGCGCTGCTACAGAAAAAGCAGTTGGGCCCGTACGGGACGAGCACTCGAGCCCTCAAAAATAATCATATAAAAATATAATTATATTAACGTATATGATTTTCTGTTGCGGAAACGTAACAGCACTTCTTTCTCATTTTGACCATTGCCTCCTGGCCGACCCGCAAAATTTTTTCTCAAGCACTCACTCCTCAGCACCATCTCACTCTTCTTCACTTTTATCACACGTAAACGCACTCTCTGACATCATTTCTACTAAAACAATCTCGGCATTCGACGAGGTGGCCCCTCTTCGCTCAATCACGCAAGACATTCGGCGACTCATGCGTGAGCGGGACAAGCGCTATAGAGCCGCAAAAAGATCAGGCTCACATCGTGACTACGAGCGATTCATGGCAGCGCGAAGTATCGTTGGCAATCTACTTGATTCCTCCAAGAATAAATACTATTTTAATCGTCTCGCGAATGCACCTACCGCTGCGACTAAATGGCGCGTGTTGAGGAGAATGGGCGTCATGAGCGCCCCCCGCACTTCGCCGTTTACACACTTTTTCGGCTCCGACCTAAACAGGCATTACGGCAGCGTGGCCTCAGACGCAGAGCCTCTCTCGCCTGCTATTCTCCAGAGGCTCGCACTGGAGTCTCCTTCTGCCCCGGCTGACCAGTTATTCAGCTTTTCAATAGTTTCGCAGCGAGAAGTCTTGCTGGCCATCCGTAGGTCAACCACTAAGGCCACCGGCCCCGACGACATCTCGGCGGAAATGCTAAAACTAGCGGCGCCACTGCGAGCCGCTCCTCTCACCTCTCTCTTCAATTTCTAGCTGAGAGACGCTGTCTTTCCGGACCTTTGGAGGCGGGCCTTCTCTCCCCCTACGCGAAGTCGGCCGTTATGACGAGCATGTCGGATACCCGACCGATCGTCAAGCTTTGCGGCCTCTAGAGTTCAGCCTTGATCGCGTGCATAGCTTCAAGGACAGCCGTTTCTCGCAACTCCAAGCATGCGACCGGGCCGACTGGAACCAATGAGTAGAGCTTGTGGGCTTTCAGGTGGAAGGCTGAGGGATTAATTTTTCTATCACCATGGCTACACCATCCAACGTCTCCTCCAACAGTGATGACCATCAGGAGCTAGTCATTCAAAAGACTGCCTCGTTATCGTGTTTCTTTAATATTCCTTAATATTTTTATTTTACTTTTATATTTTTCTACATTTCTTTTTCAATTTTCTACTTTAAATCCACTATTCGGCAGTATAATCGGGTATTTACTATTATTATTACTAATATCAACTCAACTACTATAAACATTATTTTTACTTTTACTTTTATTTTTTAGTCTGCCACAGAGAGCAAATTTTTATTTACTGTTTTGTTTTATTTTGTTTATTATTATATATTTTATTTTATTAGTACTACGAATATATTTTGTTAACAATGTACGCAACTGTAATGCAGCTAGGCCATATGGGGTTATACCCCACGGTCTCAAATAAATGATTTCTACTCTACTCTACTCTTCCCCCCCCCCCTCTCTCTCCGTCTCTCTTCCTGGGAAAGGAGGGTGAAAGAGTTTTCTGTTTCTCCACTACTGCAGACTTGAATGCTATTGCTAAGGCAACAACAGTGAAGAGAGACATTTTCCCTATCAGTAGCGATACAGCAAAGAACAATTTAGAAAATAGCAATACAATAGATATAAATAATAGTGTAGTAAATGAAGAAAGTAATAAAGAAAATAATGTATATAATAGAGCAAAAACAAAAACAAAGATTCAGCATGACTGGATAAAAGACTTTCTGGAGGCTGCAAAGGGAATGAAGGGGTCTTGCGTGCGGGCTTTCTCAATGTGAACTCTCTTAGAGCGTACATTGAGCAGATCTGTTAATATCTTCATGCAAATCCCTCCTACCACCTATTTGGGATAGCGGAAACGTGGCTGGACCAAACTGTTTCGGATGACTTCATCCAGATCCCTGGCTATAAACTTTATAGGTAGGACAGAGCCGTTAATGGCGGTAGGGTCGCCCTTTTTATTAGAGAAAAGATGAAAACAACTCATTTAGCAACATCAAATATGGAAGGAAAGGGTTTGCAACGAAAGCCTGAAAACATTTTTTGCAGTGTTCAGGAGGGCGACTCTACGCCTATTCTCGTTTCTGTTATTTATAGGCCGCCTAAAATACCTTTTGTCAAGGACTCAAATTTGTTGAATAGATTCAGAACTTTTGGTTTTGATTACAGCCATAAAATAATCATGGGGGATCTGAATGCCGATCTCCTTAAGCAAAGCGATGATCCTAAGTTTGTTCGCAAACTTTCAGCGGAACTTTCGCTACAGTTGGTCCAATATGGTGCCACACATACTTCCACGTCTCACACGTGGATAGACGTTATTTTTGTCGATGACAGTGATAATATCGCGGACAAACAAAACATACCGGCTAGCATTCACAGTGAGCATAATATCATCGAGGTTAACATTTTGTGTCACGTACAACCGGTGAAAAATGACACATTTATTTATCGAGATTTTAAGGGTATTTTATTCAATTCACTGGTAGAATATTTGCCTTGCTGTGACTAGTCGGTACTAAACGATGATAACTGTGATACTGACATTGCCCTGTACTGTCTCTGCAATAATCTCATGGCGGCAGCTAACGAGTTAGCACCGAAAAAAAGATTTGTGCCCAGAAAGATCAAACTGCCATAGATTGATGCGGAGATTGACCAGCTAAACAAAAACCGGGACGCCACTTATCGTCGTTACAAAAGGACAGGCAAAGCGGAGTATCTATTGGAATTTTTGAGATTGCGTGATCTTTCTGACAAGACAATAGCCGATGCAGGGACGAACATTTACAGCAACCGTTTGTTTGATGCTCTTGAAAATGGGAACGAATGGAAAGAGTCGAGACTTGGGACTCCTTTCTAAGCGGGGTGAGGATTTGAATGGATTTGCTCCAGAGCAGCTAAATGAGCTCTTTTCCGGGGTGTCGATCTCTGATCGAGGCGACGGTAACAAGGGGGCAAGAATTATTCATAGCACGAAAGAAGGCGGTTTTTCATTTAAAGAGGTAACCACAGCCGATGTGGTTCTTGTCATCTCTCACTTTTCGTCACAGGCACGAGGGGAGGATGACATTCATCAAGTGAGACTCAAAGTGTTATCGTTAAGGCCCTCCCTTTCATAGGGAAGCTCTTGATAAATCTATTCAATTCCTCTCTACGCAGGGGTTTTCCAGCCCTATGGAAGAGGGCCAAGGTAAGGCCTCTTAAAAAAAAGACAGCACCAACATCGCTCACGGACTTTCGTCCAATGACCTTGCTTTGTTTCCTTTCGAAGGTACTGGAGAAAATCGTGCATGACCAGATTCAGGAGTATCTTTCAGAAGGTGGTTTGCTAGACCCAAAACAAACTGGCTTTCGTAAGAATCATTCAACTCAGACTGCACTACTCAAACTTACAGACAAAATAAGAACAGGTATCGACAAGAAACTTATGACTTTACTTTTACTCTTCGATTTCAGTAAGGCATTCGACGCGATATCACATGTTCGTATTCTTGACAAGCTGAGATTTATGGGGTTTTCCAGAACTGCACTTTTGTGGATCAACTCTTATCTTTCAAGGAGAGAACAATGTGTTTTTACTAGTAACTTGGACAGGTCATCTTGGCTTGGCACAAGTTTGGGTGTTCCTCAGGGTTCAGTCCTGGGGCCCCTGTTGTTTTGCCTCTACATCAATGACGTACGTGACGTCCTCACTCCTGGGAGCGTTGAACATATTTTATATGCACACGATTTAGAAATTTATATTCAGGTATCCCGAAAGTCTCTGGACGAGGGAATTCGGAAGCTTGAGATGTCAGCAAAGGCGGTATCGTGACCTGGAAATGGAGGTCAAATGTATTGAATTAACGTTGACCTTAGACCTCAATACATATCTCAATAATATTGTAAAAGGTTACAAATAAACATTATATCTA
>UELV01164606.1:0-13749 GCA_900490015.1 Megastigmus stigmatizans
CAAAGAAAATAACTACAAACGCGCGAGGACGAAGGCACTCTAGCGCGGAGTTAAAGCCCCAAAATAGGCACAAAATTATAAATTGAATTTAAATAAATAACTGTAAAACCGTGTAAGGCAAATCCTACCCTTATGTAGCTCCTGCTCGTATCGAAACGATTTTAATCAGGCATCGGGCCTGGAAAAGCGAGGCAGTTATTTTACACTATTTAAAATATAATTTAATAATTTATATATATAATAATGGATGCAGCGAGTTCTTCTTTCTTGAAGATATCAGAGCTCGACGATGCGTAGTTGCGCATGTATATAAAAAAAACATAAAAATAAAAATAAATAATCGTTCTCTAAAATTAACGGCCCGAGACGAGAGGTGGAGGGACATCCCTTCTGGCTGCTTAGTTTGGCCTATTTAGGCATTTTTATTATCCTGTATTCGTGCGGTTAACGTGCGACAAATCGCCACGTTACAAGTGTTAAAGTATTAAAATTATCTCGCGAAAAAATCATCGTTGAGTAAAGAACTTTATCTTAGAATTTAAAAAAAAATCGCACAATCCGAAAATCTAAGGCACTTTTCGATAGTACCATAAATTTTCGATAAAATTAATTTAAAGCAATTGCAAAATTAACTACCTTTTCAAAGGCATAATTTTGCATTTCATATGCAAAGAAATAATTAGCCCCAAAGCGTACGTGAAAATTGAAAGCTTCAAGAAGCTGTAACGTTCAGCCGTTACGTGATTGATTTTGAATAGATTCCACTATCTAAAATCATAGAATTCGTGTACAGACTTAGTTATTGATTAACTAGAGTTTAATTTGAATGATTCCCGCCCTAAGGTGTCAGGATTAAGGAGATGTGACGGACACACGCAATGGCCTCCGCACGTCGCCACCCTGACACTGTATATTTTCCCCGGTATAACTCTTCTATTTCTCGGGATATTGAGACTAGAAGTGCCGGAAAATAGTGAGGAGCTTTCCTCACTCCGAGCGTAAGCAAGCGCGCATTGGCTTTTTTACGGGGGAATGCGTACTAACCCCAGTGGATCGAGGATAGGATGGATCAGACAAGGAGTATCGAGTCGCTTGACTGAATATGCTAATACATAATGAAGAACATAAAAAGTGCTAGCTTCGACGTCGCAATGACAAACCACCTAACTGGAAAGCTTACTATACGTAAAGCAGGTTCGTTAAAGAAGCGCAATGCTTCTTTGACTTGCTGCGAGACACTCGAACATGAACTTATAATAACTTATTATATAATATAACCTGCCTATGTATCTATTGCCGCTTAATGGGCATGAGACAGACGTTGGCTTGCTCTCTATTCACGGGGTTCGGTAGAAAAGTACATTACTCTTCAACTTTGTCCGTGAATAACACAGTTAAGTGTATCTGGTTTGTCAAGAAACGCAATGCTTACTCAACTTGCTAGCATACAGCGCTATCACTAGTACAGCGGGTTCGCCGGAGAACGCAATGTTCGCCAGGCCAGCCGCGAGGCAATGCACGCTTGATTTTTATACTCTGTTCGAGTTCGTTAGCGCTTGTATTAAGCGAGCAACTTGTCGATAGATCCTTGAGGTAGAGGAAATTATCAGTATTAGACAAATACAAGAGACACTCAGTAAGGCACTCAGTTCCCATATATGAACTCTGCAGGAAGATATATATCCGAATTAGAAAAAAATTCAAATTATCATGAACAAAGTATCTATATTTACAGTCATTACTCAAAAGTACCAGCACAAAATACTACATTAATTTCTATTTCTATTGTAATACAAAATTTTTGAAGTCCATAAATCGTAAATTAAGAGTCCCATATGGATATTCTTGTCCGCTTGAGAACACTAAATCAGGGTATTAAGATCTGTTAGTCAAATATTTAAGAATTTTTCGTTCACTCTTTGGGTTAAAACTCAATTTCGTTATTCGATTTTCAATTCCAAAACTGAAATCCGTGGGTAATAAAGTGTTTAAAATGTTTGTCAGCAATGCTTATAAATGTAGAACAAACTATTATCTCGTATTGAAAACTACTGGACATTTACAGGGCTTTGTAATATTGAACACAACTTGAACGTCCACGTTCTATTCAAACGTTGACTAGAAAATGTTCACCATAAAAAATTTACAATAGATTTCAAACAATCTAATAAAATATATAATATTTTAACATAAAAATAAATTTCTATCTTTTGAACCAAAAATTTTACATTAATTCTGGCTATACCACTGAATTCTGCTTACAACATAACATCGAATGAGACTTGCTGCACTTTTATTTTTCTATCCATTTACGAAGAAACTTAATTCAAAAGTGGTGCGTGCTAAGTCTGTCAGGCGGTACTTATCTAAGTGGTTTATCAAAATTTTAGAATTTTCGATTGAGATGTGTTCATTAAAGTTTATTTCGTATTTATTTAGATTAGTTTGTTCTTTTTGAGAGTCTTTTATTTGTGAATTAATTATCTTTTGTGTTATAACGAATTCGCGATCTTCGATTCAATCGTTAATTCGATTTTACGCTCGATTCGACAGCGCGCAAGCACCGAGAATGATGAGAGGTACAGCAAGTGTGGCGCGTGTCGCGAAATAGAGAGAGACAGGTGAGCTAGAGATAGAGAGAGAGAGAGAGAGAGAGAGAGAGAGAGAGAGAGAGAGAGAGAGAGACGGGGCGATAGGAAAAAATCGATCGCGTCGCCAGATCGATTTCCGCCGCGACTCGCAACGGACGTGAGAGAAAATCGAAAACGATACGCAACGAGCTACGCAACGTGACACGTGTGTGTGTGTATCTGCTGAAATTTTTTTGTATCATCTGTGTTATTGGCCTTGAACCAACAGGATACTTCAAAATGATAACGGTTATTTTCCCCTGATTTTCACATGTTCCATATGGTTTCTTTTTTCTTTTGAATCTATATTTGTATTTTTCTTTTTTTTGTATGGTGTTCTTTTTACCAGGTGTTCTAGACTCCGCAATTCATTAAAAAGTTCTTTGGTTTGTTTTAAATCCTTTCTTTTTATTTTATCAGTTATGAAATCTGGCAATCCTCAATTCAATTCAATCCTCAGAAGTCAATCAAAGGTCAAGGAAAATACATTTTTGAAAACATATTTTTTAATTATGTAACTTGAAAGAAGAGAAAATTTACATTCTCAATCACATATTGTTCTCTAAACAAAGTGCGGATTCAAATCTAGTTTAATGCATGAATGTGAAAGGACTTATTGATGAATTTAAACCAAATGTATACCAACCTGACAATCGGAGGTTATTTATTGATTCGTCAAAGCACAGTCTGAAGGCCGTCCTTCTTCACAATAAAAGCACGCACGCTCCTATACCGTTAGGACATTCTACTATGCTAAAAAAAGAGTATTCATATTAACAGTTCTCTTGAATATTTAAACAAAAGCTATATTTTCGACTATAAATATGGCTTGTTCTCCTCCGAACAGTTTCCTTCAGGATCCCATGGGTTTTGATCTGCACAAAATATTACATTTAAAACTCTTGAGCTACTCCAATTTTAATATAAGTGTATAAGAATCTTAATAATTTAAATTTCAGATTTTAATAAAAAGTGGATATATTGACCCACAGCTCTTGTCCAACCCCTGCTTAGTTTTTTTCCCTTTTCTGATGCATGTTTTGGTACAAAATTATGCACTTGCAAGTAATTTAGATAACATTCAAAAATAAAAGTATTAAATTTTATTTGTAAATAATGTTATTAATAGTATTAAACGTATAAAATATTATTCTGTTTTGCTTCTAACTTACCTTCCAAAACTGCTGCTTTTTGGGGAATAAAGACTTCCTTGGGCACCTATTAGGTAATACTATGCTGCATTTATTTAAATTGACAGCCCTGTTCATTAGAATAGGAACTGTCCATAAGGTTGTTGCTAATATTTTAGCCAACAAAGCACTCGTTTTTTATCTCTTGCTTCTTCCCATGATTTATATGGATATTGACACTCCATAGTATAAGCGTACCATCTTAATCTGGAATTAAAACATTTCATTATTTTAAAACATGTAAAGCAGCCGATAGTTTATCCAAATATTTTACATTAAAACTCAAGGATTTGAACCAAAGCATATTTTAAATTCAATATTAGAAAGTATAAAGAAGCAAATGAGCAAATTATTTTATAGGCATTCAAAAAGTTAAAATTTAATTACCAATTACACTTGCTATAATTAACAATAAATAAAATTAAATCGAGGATCTTTACTATCATTTATTAATTACTAAATTTTAGTAATTAATAAATGATAATGAATAATAAATTTTAGCCACGAGGTACAGACAATATAATTTTTGTGTGGTAAAAAAAGGGATAATAGCTTTGCGACCGTCAACGAGGTCAGAGTCCCGTACCCGAGGTCATGGACATCGCTCCCGGGGGCCATTGCCCGCCCATTTGCCGTTCAGAACGCCGACCTCAGCTACGACCGAGCGGGGTATCCCGGTTGGCTAAACCCCCAGTACCTTGACCATAGGCCGATGGGAAACCATCTTTGTCTAATCTCCGTTTCCCGCGTAAGTCTTTAAGACATTTGTTAATTTTTTTGCCCTGTATAACTGTATTCACGTATCATGCTATATCGTCCCATGTCTGTTTTCTGTTTAGCATTAGGGTCACGATATTGTCTGGCGTAATGTCACCTGTCTTTGTCTATAGCAACTGTACCTCGACTGTCCATTTCGAACACACAAATAATGAACGCAGTCGCAACCTTCCCCATCCGGTGTAGATAGTGGCTCAAGTTCCCGTGCCCAGAGAGGAGCTGGCTTAAGTAAAAATTTACTTCTTTCGTTCCCCTCTTCGTCCAAAGTCGTACATCCTTCATTAGTCATCTAATCCACTTGTCTTTGTCACTGTTCGTTTAGCGAGTTTGCCAGTCTCGCTATCTGTGTGTCTGTTGCAGATCTTACCCTTCCCATTTCTTCGCTCCTATCGTAGATCCTCTTTCGCTCCAGAGCTAAGAGATCCACGGGGACGGCCCCGGCAATCACCAGCACCGGTTCTGATGCGCACCGCTGTGATCTTCTAGCGGTACTCTTCCCTCCGCATCGCGCCTGCCCATATCTTGGTCCCGAACAAGAGTACTGAGTGAATCACCGCCATTAGGATTCTCCGTGTGCTCGGTTTCAGTCCTCTTGCGTTCGCCATGAGACGGACCCACGGTGAACTCTAGAGTCCATCGACTATTCTATCCATCGTTTGTTCGTCTTAGCACCAGAGGATTACCGTTATTGGTTCCGGTTCTTGGTCGAGTTGTGACGCTAGTCAGTCTATGTCCAGCTTTTGAGGTTAAAGACTAACGTATTTCTCGCCATTCATCCTTATCCAGACCCAGAATTAACCACTCCTCTGGCCCGTAATTCTTTATTTCTGTATGGTTCGCTTATCATAACGACGTCCGCGTTCGATTCTTCATTGAGTCGTGGTCGTAGAGTGTGTGTCCGCCGTCCTAGTACGCACAAACATGACGCCGTTCTTCGTCCTCGTAACTCCCCTGACGTCGAATCTATTGTCTGTTCCTGGGTCCTATCAGTACCGCTCCTCCTCTTCGTTTAGGAACTGGTCGTTCCGTTCGTAGCTTCTGTTTTGAACATTGTGTCTCATTCTTTCTTTTCTTTTTTTTCTTCCTTTTCTTTTGGTTCCCAAAAGTTACCCAGCTTCTGTCCTGTTGTGTGCGGTTTTGGCTGGGTTAAGGCTCAACTTCTGAGTTGTCTCTGCTATCCGAGACGGTGGTACGTCTTTCATCGGTCTCCTGAACGGTAGGCTCTCGCTCACTGTTGGTTTCTTCTCGCTCACTGTTGGTTTTAGGCCCAGTCTGATGTATCTCGACTATTCTCTGGGCTTCTCACGCACTTGACTATCGTAATTACGCCGGCTAACTTTCACTCTTCTTCTTGGACGTTTTGCAGTTCGATAAGAACTTCAAGCCATCTTTCACGACAGTGGAGATGTTTTTTTACTTCTCCGTCGATTTATCCATTTTGGAGATCTCCTCCAGCATGATCCGTAGGATCCTGCCGATCTTGCCCGTAGCGAGCGGTCTCGACACGTCAACCGTCACTCTGCCGAGGCCATCCGAGTCGCTGATTTAAAATAGCATTGATAAAGCATTCAAAACAGTTTTTAAAGTCTACTTACCATGAGAAAATAATTTCCTTTTCACGGAAGAATTATGAAATGATTTACAATTTTATATACTTTCGTTGCTACTTTCAAGTTTTTTTAATTTAGTTGTTAACTGCTCCATAATTAAATCTGTCAGGTTTAATTACAGATCTTTTTCTATCAATATTCGTTTGAAATTCTTATTCTCTGAATCTAGTTGCGTAATTTTTGCGTGCTATCTTCAAGTTCGATTTTGAGGTGATTTATTACTTTCATCTCATTTATATTCAATATATTTCTATTATTTTCGTCACGATGCTCAGAAGTCAACTGTGCTAAACTTGTTAATTTTTGTAGTCCTTTTTGAATAATTGAGTTTGAATCAATTAAATCTTTTTCTTTCATTTTTTCATTTGAAAACTAAAAATAATTTGAATCACTTAGTTGCATAAGAACGAGTTTAAAGTTTGGCAATGAATAAGATTATATGTTTATTATTTACCTTCTTCTAGTAATCAAGGAATATTACACTAGAAGGATCCTGTAACCTTTCTGCAATGTAAATAAAAGTTTCAGTAAGCTTACACTGTAGGCTTTCTCGAAAGCTTCCCGTAACCTTTACGCAATATAGAAAGGTAAATTCCAGATGTAAGAACGCGAAACTTTCTATGAAACCTTGCAGAAAGCTTGCGGGAACCTCACATGAAATATTCTAAGCATCAATACTGCAAGCTTTCATGGAAGAAATTTAGAAAGGTTACAGCAAGCTTTTTGAAAGTTTGAACATTAAAAACAAATTTCAAGCGAACTTGAAGCTTGCATGATAGATTCCTGAAAACGTCGAGGAAATATTCCATGAAACATTACGAGAATCTTTCGCGAAAGATTACAGTAAGCTAATGCTATTATTTTAAATACTTCAGAAAAATATTTCACAAATCTTACCTTAAGGTTACTATAAAATCTTAGAACAATATTCCAATTAAAGCTTTCTCGTAAGCTTCCTGTAGATTTTGCGGAATATAATGAGCAAGATTCCAATCATCCCACGATACCTTGCAGGAACATTAGGGGAAGCTTACATGAAATATTCCAAGAATCAAAAGTGGAATGTTTCAAGGAATGAATTCAGAAAGGTTACAGTAAGCTTTTTGAAAGATTGAACTCTTTGAACATGTACTAAGTTAATGTGAAGCTTGCATAATAGATTTCAGGATTTTACCAGGAAATATTCTATGAAACATTACGAAAATCTTTCTCTAAAAATCAAAGCCCACATAACATGAAAGCTTCTCAGCAAAGGTCCCAAGAAATATTAAGTTGGAAGGATCCCGTAACCTTTCTGCAAAATAAGCGATCCTTTTATTAAGCTTACATTACGAGCATTCATGTAAGCTTCCTGTAGACTTTACGGAATATTCCAACCAAGATTCCATATTTACATGAAATATTCCAAAAATTAATACTGCAATATTCAACTGAAGGAATTTAGAAAGGTCACAGTAAGCTTTTTGAAAGATGATTTCAAGATCTTAAATTATAAAGAAGAAAATATTAATATCTAGATAACTGACAAAGATTTTTCTATTGTTCTTACAGTCTAATCAATATTAATGGGCAATCAGATTGCCCTTGTTTATAATCACCCCCGCAGAATCTGAAATAAACTTATATTTAACCCTGAAAAAACATATATTAGTAAAGAACAATCTGATCGCCCCCCACCACCCAAACGCCCTGCGTTTCGAGTCCTGCGAAATGAACTAACTTTACTACTTACTAACTTTACTATTATAACAATACTACTAAATCAATGCTATATCACATCTTTAAATTTAAATGTATAACTGTGCATTTTAACAAATAATAATTGACTAATTTCGTAAAAATTATTTTCGAAAACTTTTAAACATTAAATAATTAATCAGTAGCTACTTTTCTTGCTAACTACGAGCTTACTTTAAGTGGCTGGGACAGCAACAACGACCTTGCCTTAAGTGACCGGATTAAAGTCATTCACGGGTCAAAATTATTCGACAATCAGTCCCAGCACTTCATTGATTCATGAACGTAGAATTTTCCGCTCTTTTTCATTCCGGAATAAAAAAAAATGGTATCGATTAAAAAATTAAGTTAACTATCAAATGACATTGAAATTCAACCTCAAGGTTAAAGTCAAAATCATACGTCGGTCAGCCCCTTGACACCCAATAACTTTTAACCGAAACCTATCTTCATTTACTCGCAATTTTCGGAGTTATTTAGTCAAAAATTGAATTTATCTTCCAATGACCTTTAGGGATCAACTTGACCTAACCCATAAATACCTAGTGGTACGTAGAATTTTCAGCTCTACTTGATTCTGGAATAAAAAATGGGGGTAGCCATCAAAAAATAATAAAATTATGAAGTTGACCTCGAAATAACCTTGAATATCAACTTCAAGGTTAGGGTGAAGGTCACCATCAATTAACCCCTTTTGTACCTTACAACTTTTATATAAAAAGTTTTCCTATAAAATGATTACCGCCTGAGATATTCCTATCCGTTATTTAAAATGGGACACCCTGTATATCGTTATATTGCATTCTAATACCCAGCAAAATCTATTATAAATATTGTAAACCGTGATTGCTCGTTATACGTACAATAAATTATACGAAATAATTGTATTGTACCAAAGCTGGAAGAAAACATAGCGGTGGAATCGATAGGCAAGTACGTGTTTCAGTCACTCTTAAAATAATTATGATTATTGGTCGTGTTGGCTAAGATGTTATGTAATAATACATAATTTTTTCAGGAATTTGGTTCCAATTTCGACCATGCCAATTTTTTTTTTCGTTTCCGTAATATTATAATTATCATTCTAATTAATTCGATGGATTCCTTCACCACTTGGTCTACTACCAGAATGTATGCATGGTTAAAATTATTTGTATTTACAATTAATAATTGTTCCATGAGTTCAGTAAAATTAATAATTGTTCAATGAGTTCAGTAAAAATAATATTTCTGCCTACTGTAGAACACTGTGAGAATAAAATTCATATTTTTTTTAATTAATTCAATAATAAAAATAATCATTTATGTTTAAAATACCATTAAAATTAATTTTACAAATAAAAAATTATTTAACATTCTAATTAATTTATTCTGCGATTTATAATGTTAAATATATTATTTTTATGATATTCAATCTTATGCTAGACTGATTAACAATTATTAATTGTTATACACAAATAATTTCAACCGTGTGTTTATAGCATATATTCTGTCAGTAGGACACCAGTTAATTAAAAGTTAGTATTATTATATAATACCTTAAATAGCCCACACGACAAATCATCATGATTATTAAAAAAATGACAAACTCATACTTGTCCATCGACACCACCAGCGCAAAACTACTTTGAATATACGTTTTCTTCCAGCTTTGGTGTATGAGTATTAGGTATGATTTAAAGGTGCATATTTGTAAAAAGTTGTAAGAAGATTTTATATAAGAAGATTTTTCATTAGAACAATCAAGGTTTACCATATTTATAATCGATTTGCTGCGTATTAGAATGCAAACGTGATACGCATATATGATATTATATACGTAGAAACGTGCACATAACAGAATTATTGGAAGAGTTGTTAGGTAAAAGTTCCTTATTTATTTATAATTAATTAATTTAACAAATTATAGAAAATATAAAATTGCGTATATTATATACTTTGTTAGGTATAAATAACTGAATTATTAACAATTGATTAATTGGTTGATCTTTTTGGATGACAAATCATGTTCTATCTCGATGAGAAACAAATATTCCGAAATTAAAACTAATAGGTAAATGCAAATTTCTATTTTATATTGATCTAGATATTATTATTTTCTTTTCCATAATTTAAAATCTTCAATATTTTAATATTTGTAACATTATAATCACTGAATAACTGTTTGAAGGACAGTCATTTAATAAAACTTGATTCACATTTACTTTTTCGGCGAAATCAAAACTTTATATCACGATACAATCTGTTCACTTTTCTCTCTACTTTTCCTGTCTTTGTTATTAACCTGTGAGGACACTATCAGAGTCACTACACTGGCCTAGTCTTATTAAATCTGAACTTTTCTTGGCTAATACGCAACGTCTTTCTTTCGAAATTACTTTCAATTTTAATTTCCAAGAACCTTTGAGGTTCTCCCAGATCTTTAGTATTGAATTCTCTACCCAAACTGTCTTTTATTTCGTTTAGATCTTTAGTTTCATGTCCCGCTATCAATATGTCGTCAGCATATAATAATACTATAGTGACACCTGCCTTAGTTGATCAAATAAATAAGCAGGGATCCAAGTCGTTTGTTTGAAAGCCTAATCTAGACATTGTATTTGAAAATTTGTCATTCCATTTTTTTGGACCGATTTTCAGACCGTACAATGATTTTACTAGTTTCCATACAAATTTCTCTCTTATGTCTTATAACATTTCGGACACTTCTTATGAAACTTTCTATACACTCTGGCGTATTGTTTTTAAATTTGATTGCATATGCTAAAGCTGTTCTCGAGAAGTCATTTATTAAGACTATTACAAACTTGTAGCAATTTGGATGTGATAAGGGACTTATCGGTCCCGTCGCACCACCGTGAATAATCTGCAAAGGTCTCGTAACACGCGCTCTTATCTTAATAAATGGTAATTTAATACTTTTGGTCAACAAACAAATTTCTCACTCGTTTACACTCTTATCACCAGCTTATCTCTTTTTCGTTTATCAAATTGGGATTCGATTTAGCTAAATTCATTAGATAATTCTTGGATGCATGTCCCAATCTTAAATGCCATATCACATTCAACGTCTTTTCCTTTTCTTTCTTTCTATCAGTGTAGTCTATATCTATTTCGTTTTCGGCGTAAGTTTCATCTAGAGTCGAGTTAGTCTTTCTGTTATTCAGCAAATTTATTAAATCTGTTCTATGGACTGACATGTCGGTCAAAGTCTTTTCATTTTGAGCTGTCGCATCTTGATTCTGTGGATTTTTAGTCATATCGCTCACCTGTCTAGCTTTACTTATCGTATTATAGATACGGCTCGGCTTTGATTCACTTACAAAGGCAGAGGTGTTCTTACCGTCGTGCAATCTGTCTTTTGATATTTCAATTTTTACTTGCCAGAAGGGCTTTTCGTACTTTCCCTTGAGTATAGTTTTCTCTAACACCGGGTCGTATATGTCAATTATTTTATTATTCATGTAAATTTCTAGACTTTGGTCAACTAAAACCTCGATGGGTGGGCAGAGTCTCCTCTCGCCTGTTGGAGTTCTCTATCCTGAGTCGCTTCGCTCCTGGAGTTTGTCTCAGCTCATCCGTTTCTCCTTTTGCGATTGCACTCTGCGGCAATATGATTGCCCAGGGAGTTGCATCGATAGCAAAAGATTTTCCCTTCTGCCTTGCACTCTCTACTGAGATGGCCAGCCATCCAGCAAGAGTAGCACCTTGGTCCTGTCCTTTTAGGCGCCTCTTTTGTTCGCTCGGACCTGATTGTCCAGCTCCTGTTTCTGAACACACTCTTTTGAGGCCTGAATTTCTCACGCGTTAATAACGCGGCTTTAGCGGGCTCTCGTCTCATCTGAGCGGACTCCACCTGTAAAATATAATGTTTTAGTTGAAGGAATGTCAGTTCTTTCCCTGTTGATTCCCTGCATACGCAGTCAACCATGTTTATATCTGGCATAGCCTCAGTAACAGCCTGTAGAAATATATCTCTTTTCTCCTTTTCCTCCAATCGTCCTGCGTTTGGTATACTTTCGAATATTCTAATCTTTTCATTAAATTTATCGCAAAACTCAATTATGTTCTCTCTTTGCGGTCTATACATTAGATTATACAGATCTCTTCTAGCAGAAACACTAGTCATTCTAGTTTCCAGTCTTTTGGATTCTTTTAATTCGTCTAAGATCTCTATGGGATCTTTCAAATCGACTGTCTTAGAATAATATTGCAACTCTATGTGATTTATAATTATATATTGTACTCGGTTGCTGTCGTCCGAGATGTTACTTTCAGATACGCTCTTTCTCTTTTCTAGATCTAAAATATAATCCAAATTTCTAGTCTTTAATTCAGAAGTTAAGAAATCTTCAAATATTTCAAACTTATAACTGTTCGTTAATTTATAAATTCGATTAACTCCCGATTCTTTATTCAATACTTCAATTTGAATTTTTTCAGTTGGGTTGTCTAGTGAATATACATTAACTCTCGCTTTTCGCACATCTTTAAGAATTGACTTTACTTTCTCTTCAATTACGCGTCTAAACATGTTCTCTGACATACTTTTCCCTTTATTATTATTTTCCAAATCAAATGAAACTGATTTCTTACTTACATTCTCACTCATCACTTTCTCCTCGACGGGGTATGAGGACCTTGGGCTTACGGACAGCTCTCCCTCTTCCGATGAAGCTCGGTGGGACATGGCGATGTCTGGATGAACTTTTTGTTCTTCCACATCTGGATCATTGCCCATGTCGGGCAATCGAGCCATGAGTTCCTCGAGCGAAAAGGACCTCTGTAATATTCGAGTTTCTTCCTGTGAAGGCTCGTCCATTTCTAGCTCATCTCTTCCCTCCTCCCTCGAGAGGAGTACATCTCTCAGAACTCGAGATTTGTTCGTAAGGTTAGCTTTCACAGGTTCGCTTTCTACTGTCGTCGAGTACTCAGAATAGCCTCCGAGAGGGGTATCTTCCTCCATCTCCCAGGCCTCTGCCGAGCTGGCTGTATCTGCCTGCGTGAGTTGTTGTGGGCCTGGACCCGTGACTGTCATGGTTACAGCCATCAGATTGTTGATTTCTGTCTTTCCAGGAATGCAGTTTGCGCCTTTATCAGGTTTTCCAGCATCTCATTCCAGAAATTCATTACCTTCACATCTTTCGGCTAGTGTTCATTGATTATGTCCTTTTCCTCTCTTGAAAGATTGTGGTCGAGTCTGACCATAAACAATGAGTTAAGAACAAAGTAAATTGCTCCTTCGTTCTTGCCAGCAGCAACTCCTTCCTCAGGTGCTCTCGCTCGTCAGCGATTTTGTACCACTCTCTCTCCATACGTTTTTAGTCGCATACATTTGTTTGTAGTTACAGTATCCACTGAGGCTGCTGACGCAGTGCCATTCTCATTGTTTTCAGGAATTAAATTGCCTCTCAAAGTACTTAACGACACAAAACAGTATGGACAGGGATACATGGAGGTAGCAGTTTGCTGTCCATTAGCAATTAGCAACAACTTAAAATCTGCAACAAACTTAAAAGAAATATTATTAAGTTTAGTTAGATCAATTAAAAGTTCAAGATTTGCGTGAGTTTCTTTTATTTGTGGAACTATACATAATAATATCAATTTATCTACACCAGTTAGCTTACCTTTTTTGCCAACACTGCCACCTTTAGAATACAGCGATAGTTTTTTATATTCATCTGAATCATCTAAACTGAGCTCATTGCTTTCGATTTCTTCGAGATTTGGCTTTGGCGAATAATCTTCAGGAAGAATGGTTAAGCTAATCTTGAAGAAACCTTGGCCACTGTCGGCCATAAC
>UELV01164617.1:0-18581 GCA_900490015.1 Megastigmus stigmatizans
GCAGGGTTTAGATAACATCACAGTACTTAGACAGCCCTGCTTAAATTGACTGACGACATTCTTATAGGCATTGATCGAAGGATGATCACCTTGCTGCTGCTCTTCGACTTCAGCAAGGCATTTGACACCATCTCTCCTTCGAGACTGTTGAGCAAACTGCGCGATTTTGGGTTCTCGAGGTCCGCACTCCTGTGGATTAAGTCGTATTTACAAGGCCGTACTCTACGCGTTGTATCTAAAAATGTTTCTTCTTCGTGGGTTGAGACAAATTTAGCTGTACCACAGGGGTCGGTCCTCGGGCCTTTGCTCTTCAGTCTCTATATCAATGACCTTAAAGACCTCTTTTATCGTGGGACGGTCAAGCACATTTTATATGTCGATGACCTCTAGGTTTACCTGCAAGTTCCTGCGGGTGAACTTCTGGAGGGCATAACTCGCCTGTCCGATGCGGCACGATTGGTGTCGATATGGGCCGAGCGCTTGTCCCTCCGTCTCTATGCTGGCAAGACCAAAGCAATTTTATTTGGTTCTTGTAAATACGTTAATGACTTGGTCAAAATGGGATTGCCAGACGTTGATATGGGGGGAGGAGTGCTTGTGCCTTTTTCCGACACCCTAGTGAGCCTCGGTGTTACATTAGATAGTAAATTAACGTGGAAACCGCAGGTCGATTGTGTAACGAAAAAAGTCAATAAAGCCCTTTACAGCCTGCGGTTTATAAGGGCATGTACCACCGCGGCCTTACGCAGAAGGCTGGTTGAAGCTCTAGTCTTACCCCATCTTGATTATTGCGCCGTGGTGTGTCTTAACGCGTCCGACGATCAAAGAATTAGGCTACAGAGACTGAATAACACATGTGTGCAATTTATATATGGTGTTAGGAGGGATGAGCACATCATCCCCTATAGAAAGCAGTTGGGCTGGTTGCGCGTTGACAGTCTAAGGATGTATTTTGCCACCATCCTTATGTATAAAATCCTTCGACTCAATGAATCAAGTTATTTAGCGACATTTTTCAGTAAACACCAGTCCAGATGCACTAGCAGGGCTGATGCACAAGAACTCTCGGTGCCAAGAGTGCGCACGGAAACTGGTATGAGATCTTTCCAGGTTCAATGTGCGCGCTATTGGAACTCTTTTCCGCCAAATCTGCGTAACCTTCCATCTTTGCGCGGATTTAAGACGGCGATCCTTAAACACCTCCTCGAGCTCGATTCCTAGTCTTCCAGAGACGGGGCCTGTGGTCTTAGTGCTGTATAGACTTACACCTACACAGGGGACAAACAGATGGATTTTTTTTGTTAATTTATATTGTTTCGTCCCCTATACATCGTTTTTAAATTGTGTGAGTGTATTTATTAGTGTGAATGGGTGCATGTATGGAATGAGTGAATGTTTAAATTTTAGAATACAATTGACTGATAGATATAGACCGCTTGATTTACCTTGTTTGTTTGTATTTTAAGATAAGACGCTCTGTGATATTAGCTGTTAAATATTTTTAAGATTGATTTTTGTATTGACTGATTTTTGTATAAAACTGATTTTTTGTATTAAAATTTTTAACTTATTCTGTGATATCATAGATAGTAACTAAGTGCAATATTTATATGGATTAGCGAAAAATGAAGACTGTCTTTTATATACTATACAACCATATGTACATTGTAACAATCTATTTTGTATTTGTATGCAAATAAACAAAGATCTATTTATCTATCTTTCCTCGCTCTCTCTCGCTCTCTTTACGTGTTTACTTTTTTTTTATTTCAAATCTGAGAAAACGAGTTATTTAAAAACTTTTTACTTTGTTTTATTGTAAATATTATGTTGTGTACATATTTTATTTTAAACTGATCAGTACTGCAATTATGTAATGATTTTATGGACCAAATGGAGATATACCTCCCGGTTCCCATAAACTGATTTTTTGTCTCTCTCTCTCTCTCTCTCTCTCTCTCTCTCTCTCTCTCTCGTGTCTCGTGTGTCTCGTGTCTGTGCGTGTGCATGTATATGTTGGTACGTGAATGGGTGGATGTTTGTACGTTACGCTATACCAGCTTTTATCACATGTCAACCTTTTTCCTGACCTTGACTTTACGCTATACCGACTTTTATGCCTTCCCTCTTTCACCATTTACGCTATGTCAACTTTTACCCTCTCCCCTCCCCTCAAACCGTGACCTAGGATATCTCGCTGTACCACCCAATTTACTACTCACAACTTTATTTTAAATATTATAGAAGTTCGCAGCTAATTCAAACCTTTTCTCTTCTAAAATAACCATATAAAACGATACCATTCACCTACGCTGACATTAGCGCATATCAACACGGAAAAAAAACAGTAGATCCAGCGTGTGCGACAGTGACTATAACCTTGAAAAAGGCGGTTGCTTCAACTGTCTGTAAAGAAGACTGCATCTGCTTAAAAATAAAGGAAGAATCTTCTTTTTTTTTCAGTGACTTAAGCATTTTATTTTACAGGTATTCGCGTCTGTTATAGCATCGTTTCAAATAAGAGATTTCCGTTTCTATAAAAATGTCTGTCAGCGACTATAATAAAAATATAATAATTTTATTATATTAGGGCAAATAAATTAGCAAATATATTATTATTGCAAAATTAATAAACAAATTTAGTTTTTCTTTCTATTTAATGATTTTTGATGCAAAAAAAATCTCGCAGGTTTTCGATACCGCTGAACATGAATATAAAACCGGAATGGCAATTGTATTGTGCAAAATTATTGTAATTGCAAAATCAATAAACAAATTAAGTTTTTCCTTCTATTTAATGATTTTTGATGCAAAAAAATTCTAGGAGGTTTTCAATATCGCTGAACATGAATATAAAACCAAAATGGCAATTGTATCGTGCAAAATTATTGTTATTGCAAAATCAATAAACAAATTTAGTTTTTCACCCCAATTTAAAAGTTTTGCTGCAAAAACATATTCTCGGGGGTTTTCAATACCGCTGAACATGAATATAAAATAGGAACGGCAATTGTATTGTGCAAAATTATTGTTATTGCAAAATCAATAAACAAAAAATAACAGGTTATTGAAAACAATGCCATAATATTGTGCAACAAAAAGCGTTTTCAAAACACTATAATTAAGCTCTTTTACCTTCTATAGTTTCAGAGAAAAGGATGTGTAAAATTTTGAAAATAAAAAGTTCGGATGAGAAGTTTTCAAAGTTTTTAAAGTTAAGAAAGTTAACGTAAATGTCAATTGATTTAGTTGCGCAATGGTCAAAACGTCTAGAAGAGCCGACTTGGTTTATTTCAGTTACGAGGACCTCCAAACAGTTGAGGAGTAGATTGGAAAACGATTGTTATCAAAGTAGCGAAATGTTATGAGCGATGGTACAAAGAGTTGAATTCGGAGGCCATTAATTACTTTCTGTTTTAGTTAATTCACCCGAGCAACGACGACAGACGCGAGCGCAAGACAAAATAGGATTAATTAGACGAGAGCGCGGAATATCTGCCTGTACATAATGCCGGGAGCAGGCTGTTGGTGGGGAGCGAGAAAAATAATTAATAGTCGAGCGAGCTGCTGCTATCGGTGAATTGGCTTTGCCCATAGAAAGCCAGACACAATAATAAGTTCTTACATAATTACTTATGTAAGAAGCAAAGGTTTGAATACTCGTTTTGTTCTAAATTGATTCAATTGACAATTAAAAGATGAATTTCGTTGGTGCGAACAGAATATTTTGTATTTTCAACGATTCTTTTAGTGAGACGAAATTCATAAAACTCATTTATTCTATTTTCTATGCCAAATAATCGTATCCGCAAGAGTAAAAAATGCTAAGTAATACCTCGGAAACAAACTGGATTTTTACAAGTCCAGCTACGCAACCGCATCGGTCAATCATCGATTTAAACCGCAGTAATTTATATCAGTATTGAAGTTCTGCTGAGCGATTTCGAAATCAACGTTTGCTCACAACTTTTTTCCTTGGTACGTTCATCCGGAAAATAAGCAAAGTCAACGCGTAGCGCAAGTAATTCAAGTCCTCCGCGATTACAGTCCACGTGCCAAGTCCCGGGGACAAAAAGTGAGAGCGAACAAGCGAGATAAGTAAGTGCGCAGCTCGTCGAATACACCATTAGCGCGACAGCAATAATTATCGGGCGAGCTGCTCGAGCATTACAAGCGAGTCGGATACGATTAGGCGGATCCTAATGGCCTTTGGACGGCCACCTGATGCCGCGAGTGCGCGCCCGTGTTTTGACGCCTGTGCTGCATCGACTCCTCACTTCCTCGGCTTCTCTCGGCTCGCTCCCCTATGCATTCTGCAAAGTTGCCTGGCTCTGGCGTTGCTCGGACGACTGTTGCTTCATTGCGCTAGGAGTCGATCCGTTCGCTTCTAGACTTTAAATTGAGTAAAAACTCCTTTAAAGTCAAAATTATACCCTGAGAATAAAATAAATATGTCACTTTACGTCATGTACGAGTCTACAAATTTAAGCGATTTGATGTATATAATCGATGAGTAGATTAACCCAACCTTTTTACCCTCTACGGCTAACATTATTAATATATTAATTAAAAAACAATATATTTGTTGCGAAATAAATAGAAAAAATGTAAAAAGTATTAATTATAACAAACCCAGTAAAGCCCAGGGTTGAGTGATCAGTTGCAAAATAATAACTAAGGGAGTAAAATTGAAGGTAGTGATCCTCCGAGAAAATAATCGAATTCCTGCCCGTGATATTCTCTCGTTACGCTCGGACGTAATGTACTATTTAGGTACTAGTGCGAAAATCGACTATTTTGCATACTAGTGCAAGTACGCAATTGGTACACAAAATAGGGTTTTCCTGCACAGCTCGAGTTTGAAAGCCCTATTTTAGGTATTAGTTACGTAATGCACTATTTTTTAACTGAGTGTACGAAATTCGACTTCTCATGGCCGTTGTTGATATGTGAAGCTGCCTATTCTCGCATTTTTAAAAGTAGTGTGCGAATAAAATTTCATTTAGTGCACAACACCCATTTCGTGCACTTGTATCGTAATGTATTGTTATTCCCGCTAACAGAAATAAATGCTTCTTAATAATTAACGTTTTTTCTACCTGTAACAAATGCTTCTGTTTCACATGAGGTTTTCATCACTCGTTTTGACGTAAAATACGTAAATAAACCATCGGAATAAAGCGGATCCTCCCTGGACTTTCTACCACAGTTTTTTTTATCACAATAATGGTCATAGACTAGAGAGATGAGCCAAGATTACTTGATCGCGCGAGTATAGGCGTCAGGCACTTTACAAACTACACTTAGTAATGTATAAAAATGTTTCATAAATAATAATTTACACGTATAAAGAAAAAGTTAAAGGTCCATTAGTTGTATCATACACAATAATTAGATTCTGTGGCCAATGATTGAAATTATGACTATGAATGAGGCCTAGTACGGTAATTCGGTCGGCCGAGTGATGGACTCATAATCCATAAGTGCCGGATTCGAGCCAAGGTTTCGATCGACTTGTACAAGCACCTCTGCAAAATATTACCTGTGCTTTACTTACAAACGCAATATCAGGCTCCGCCGTTGATTAACACCCAGATGGGCTAAGCAGAATTAGAGCAACGTTAAATAATACAAAAGAAATCTAGCAAATGCAGTAGAAATCTCAAAGTATAGTCAGGCAACAATAATATTAAATGTCTTGGCTATTGTAGTGTTACTAAGTTAACTTTGATAATATTTCTTTTTTAGGTATGTTATTTAATGTCGCTCTATGGTATGTTTGTAAAGAAAGCACATATGTAATATTTTACCGGAGCCCATCGCTCTGCTGATCGAGCCGCATCCTAGGTCTCAATTTGATACTTTTTATAATTTATATTCTTAAATACATTAGAAACCAATACTGAATAAGAAGTAGTTTTTTTTTAATTGCAAAACTTGTAATTAATTTTTTAAACCTTTAAAGTTATGTCATACTGTCTATCTTAGTACATAATTACTACATATACTAAATAAGCATACTATTTTTCCTCGATTGTATATTATAGTGATAAAGATATGGAGATCTATAATTGAGAACCATCTCGACTTGGCTATAGGTAATCTCGCCACATCGTTTTCGTTAGGTTTATTTAGCATAGCAATGATAATATTCAAATCAGTAGTTACTGTTGCAAACTGGTCAGACGGCAGTTGCAGTTGATAATGAACATATAATAAACAAATATTTTTCTATATTAAGTAAACCTTAAAAAGTACCTATACATAAAAATTGTTCTTGCATACGTTAACCGCTAGAGGACGTATCGGCCCACTATTACACCCCGAAGAGAAATATAGTAGGTGTACGTGATGGCTTGCAAATACAGTAAATCGCGTCCAAAGTTTTCAGTATATCTTTCAAAGCGATCTCTGCATATGAATTAGAGAAGCGCGGCTTGCATCCGTTTTTGAAAGTGTTCTGCTTTAACTTGGCTGCATCTGTGCAGCATCGCGGGAGCCACACAGAACTTATAAGAATCGTCTTATGTACGAAAGGTTTCTTTCCCCCGTAAAAAAATAACCAGGTCGATTGCTCTTCTGCTTGAGCGATCGATGAGATTATCTTGAAGAAGGAATAAGTAATATTAGGGACACCGTTGCGTTTTGACGTCAATCGACTGTTTTGGTCCCAACTACCATTGACGTATTTACTTGTTCTATTAATTTCATCTTGATAGATATGTTTACTCGGGTCTTTTATTATTTTTTTTTATTGTAGGCAAGGGTCGTGACTATAAAACCTACTTTGCGATATAGCGCATCATAGAGAGTTACTGTGCGGAGTCAAAACTAAAATTTGCGATATCTTGAATGAAGCAATAATTTTTTCAATAAAGCTTATTATTAGTCAATAATCAACTACTATAGTGGTGGAGTTTTATGAAGAAATTTCCGTTAAAATTGTAAACGTAAATACGCTAAGCCTTAGGATTCCAAGTTGTATACAAAGCATGTAGAAAATTGGGGGAGCTATTAAAAATTTTCATTTATAATCCATCACCACTTTTGGCACCTTTTCTTTTTTTGCATATATGATTCATTACAACTAAAGCGATTAAAGTAGCTTTTATAAAAGAAAAAGATAATTTTTGTATTAGAAACATCAACTATTAAATCTGTACGCATAGTTTAATATTATTATGATTTCCGGTAAAACCATACATAGTCTTTAGGAAACCATATTTCTATTCTGTGAAATAATTAGTATACATCTGCGATACCGTCCTATATTTTACAGTTGCCGTTGCATGATGTAATCTAAGAACATGTTTAGGTACCGCGGTATTCATTCTCTAACTTTATAAAATAATGATCTCTTATTTGGTAATTTTAAGTAAATTTTATCTGCGCTCACAAAAATATAGCAGTCAGTTATAAAATATAAGATTTATATAAAATTAGAAAAATAATTATGCATACACAAAGTAGTTGCTACAGATTTTCTAAGCCAATATACTGTATATAAAAATGAATATTGACGAAGACAAAATTTCTGCGCTTAAGATAAAGTTCAAAATTTTTTTAAATTGTAAAATATATCCAAAGTAAAATATATTTACCTATTAAAATTCAGTATATCAAAGTGCATTCCGGCTAACGAAGCTCGCGTAAAATCAAGTATAGCAATTGACTAAATCCCCATTCTTACGGGCACATCGATGTTCATCGGAGACGAAAAAGGTGGCTTTAGCAACTGCATCGCCCTCCTCCACCTTCTCTCGGCGCCAGTGTCAAATTAACAATTCTTCAATCGCGATGCCAGAGCAAGAGAGCGAGAGCGAGAGAGAAGCAAACGGGGCGGGAGGGGGGGGGGAGAGGAAGAAGAGAGTAGGAAGGGCAGAGAGGAGAGATAGCGAGCGAGAGCGAGAGAGAGGACAAAGCTAATCCCCCTGCGTACATCCTTTTTGCGTGCGCATGTCGCGCTCGGAACGCGCGCTTGGCGCTCGGGCGTATTTAAGGGCCGCGGCCGGCGCGCCGAGTCACCACTCCCGCCTAAACACGTCGCACTGTGTGAGTCTCTGTCTCTGTCTCCGTCTCTGCCGTCTCTGCTGTCTCTCTCTGTAGGAGCAATCGTAGCAGCCGCAGCCGCAGCCGCATACCGTACGCCTCAAGCCAACGTTACAGGTGAGTCTGCATCATGTATCCTCTCTCTCTCTCTCTCTCTCTCTATGTATCTATCTCTCAGCTCCGTGTTTCCGCTCCATAGCCGGCGATTGCAGTTAGTGAGCCGTGATGCTTGTGTGCGCGGCCGTTGTGACCAGCATTCGCTCGAGCATTTATAGCGATTCTCGTTAGTGGTGTGTTTCCATCGAATTGTTACGCGATTCGGTACCCAAAATCTTAGTCCTTTTATAATTGTAAAAATTCCATCCGCGCAGCTTTTGTTCGTATCTTTTGGTACGTAAGCTGCGGACCGCCAATAGTGGCTGGAATGATCGCGAATCGGAGTAAAAATTGATGCTGCAATTTCGAGGAAATCTTCCCGCAACTGATATCTGAAACATTAGAATTTGGTATATTGAACAATTTAGATTATGCGCGGCTGGACAGTATTGACTTTCTTCTTTACAAACGAGTTTTGTTGCATTAAAGGTATTCTTCAAAAATCCATACACCAAGTACGCGGCGCCAGGATATATAAAACGGGATTCGAAAAATACATGTCTCTATTCTCCGCTAAACACTTTGCAAGAGTTGACTCGCGCAAAAAAAATCATTGTATCCGAAATAAGGGATAATTTTAAGGAAGAGCCATAAAATGGGAGATAAGAAAAGGCTCCGAGTCAAAGGAAACAGCAATATTCGATCCGCACTCGGTCGATTTCCAGTAGCTTCCCGAAAGCGAGAACGAAAAGGATTTCCTCGCTCACTACCTTCCTTTTCATCTCGAGGAAATCCGTTTCTCTCTCTCTCTCTCTGGCTCTTTTCGCTTTTCTCTCGCAATAAGCCAACTGAATTCCCGTCTGCAGCCGCACTTAAAAGCGGGACTCGGCAAAAAAAAAGGTCCAGGAAGCTCCCGCTATCAGCTCGGCGGCCCGATAGCAAAGTTGCACTCGCGCGCGCGCCGCCCGCCGCCGCCTCTAAACTGTTGCGCGTTCTCCGGACTATAGACACCAGCCCAAGAGCTTTTTACCTCGATTGTTCGCGCGACCTGAACTTGAGCGAGCCCCGCTCAAAGTCGCACCGAGTCGACTCCGTTAATGAATTAACCAAGTTTACTTTCTGCTTTTTATACTTATTCTTTGTTGATAAAACTTTCGACAAACTTACCTGCCCAGGCTTATAAGTAAAAATCACTGCTTTTTATACCGCTGTCTTGGGGGATGTAGAGTCAGGGCCGCATAGTTTCTAATCGCGCGTTTATACATGTTAAAAGCAAATAAACTGCGCTATTGCGATGTTAAATAAGTATCGTTTTTTAAAAAATATCCAAGTGGCTACGGCATTGGAAGTAGTACTCGCGCGGATTTAATAAAAAATTACTCAAATTATTCATTTGTAGGATGTACAAGAGTAGAATAGCAGCGATATATTTATCATTATTGATAATAGTCACTTTTGCAAAAATTTTAGGGAAAAAAGTGATGATTTTTTCTACAATATAATTGATCACAACAGTGATTGGGGTGTTGTATAAGAACTACGCGGGGTGTCCAGCTTTGCAAATCGGGCGCACTCGAGCATGTAACAAGCGCGAGTCAAATGCGAATGCGTCGGAGGTGTGCAGAGCGCGAAAAGAAAAAAACGAAACGAAAAAAAAAGGGAACCTCAAGTGTGTATATCCTTTACTTGAGGGAGCTGCAGCCGTAGAAGTTTTCTCCGCGGTTTATCCGACCGTAGCTGATGCTTCCGCTGCTTTACTCTACTCTCCTCTTTTTTTCCTTTATTTCGCGTCCGCCCGAAAGATAAAACTACTGCTGCTACGCTATTGCGAGATGTTGTCTTGTTTTAGAAAACAAGTTACGAATACGAGGACAGGATTGTGTATTTATTTAAGTTTATTGGTTTCGATCGGGTGCGCCAGCGCAAAAACGGTTAATATATCTGCATCGCGTATTGTAGAAAATATTACGTTTTATTGATGAAAAGTATTGCCAAATTATTTTTTTCAAGTCCAACGGTTTTGTACTATTTTTTAGTTGTCGAAAATTACCAATAGATTGGATACTTCTCCCGATGAATTATGAACGTATTGCTGCGTCGGGTAAGCGAAATTTATGGTAAACAATGTTAATCGTTTCATAATAGTTTTTTAATGTGTTGGCAATATATGTAGCTTATGCTTTCTGCAATATATATTGGACATACCAATTCTTCTTCCGTAAGATAAAAATCTTTTTAACCAATTTAATTATAAGATGTGCAGTAATAATTCGAGTAAAAGTTGATTAAATTATATACGTTATAATCTTATTACAGTATTGCTTACAGAATTTATAAATTTAATTACGTTAATTCGAAGATTCATTCTGTGCGAAGCAAACTTTTTCGATCTACTAATGCTATGAAAATGAGTTTTTGGAAGACATTTATAATTTAACAAGAGTGCATTTCAAGGTCAGCAGCGGTTGTGCAAATTAACTCCCTTAGATACGTTTATTTCATCAGAAAAGTGAAAAAGCGAGCTCTACATTTCGTTTAATTTTAAACTGTATTCAGAGAAGCTAATTTGTATTCTTATTCATGTTACTCGATAAGATAAATAAAAAGTATTCGATGCTTCATTTGGAAAAATTTGTTTTGCCTGCTTAGTTTTGCCCGTCTTGAATAAACCTGTTGCTCGAGTGTCCCTAAATTATGTACCCAAACGACGTACGCCGAAAGGCAGTGATAAATCGTTTTAATTTGTTCTACTTTGAATTGTTTGCTGAAATTTACTGTGCTTATCTGCGTGTTTATTATGCACAAATTTTAAATTAGAAAGAAACCCATAAAAAGTTTGCACCCTATATAATAGACAAAATTAGCCTACTTTTAGTACAGGTGTTTCTCAGTCTGGTAAGGTATACGTGTGCCTGAAAAGTTAGGATATATTAAAAGTGAAAGAAAATTTTTTTGAGGTAATGCGAATGGAGAAGGGCGACGTTGGTGTGCAGGTGCAGTTTTTTTTATCTCTCAACGAATTATGTTGGAATATTATTCCGGAAAAAAAATAAATATATATCCCGCGAGGACTCTTCGTTCCGCTACATTAGACTAAACTTTTTTATCATTTTAAACGGTCGCATTAATAAAGAAAAACACAAAATTTTCTCTATTTGTCAGAGATACGTCACAAGTCAAGTAGCTTCCAAGTTCTTTTTTGTCTCCAGTACTGATATACATACTTAATCAAATGTACATTTATTTACTTGCGTCAGTTCTTGCAACAAGTTTACTTCGAATACTATTTCGATCTATTAGAATAATAACTATCAGGATCACTGATGCTGCAATTACGACATATCCTTGGATTATAATATTAAATAATAAGATTAGATTCACTTTATATATACGTGAACGAATCATAACTGCGACGTCATCTTCCATTCTGGCATCACTAAAAAAATCGCCACGACATAACGCCATTTATATACGCAATGAGGAATAATGTGGTGGTGCTACCTACATTGTTTTGTCGAAATTGTTAATTAACCATAGAGGATCCGAGCGCGATTCAGTCGCACAAATCATTCAGCCGCGGGCGATAAATCGGCGCGCGATATACCCAATTCTGGTGGCGGAGGCCGCCGCCGTTTCTTTTCATTATGCTTGTCGTCCGCGCTCGCGCCAAATGAGCTGCTGCTGCTCCTCCGCGTCCTTGCGCGCGCCGCCGCGATTAATTCCGCACGCTCCGCCCCGACGTTTCAGCTTTACTTGCACCTTCTCTCTGTATATGCGACGGGCCTCGAACGAGGAAGAGTCATCTTTTCGGAAAGGAAAAAACCCCGCGGTATTCACGCCTGCCAGACGCGATTTAGTACTCGAACGTCGAATCAACGCTCGAACTCTTCTTTTGCCAAGCTCAGCAGCTGCATTGGCGCACCAATCGAGTTGACCTTTTCTCGGAATGTCCAATCTTCTCATATTTTAATAAGCACAATCTTACATACCCCCGGGTAAATGGCAAAAAATAAAAGTGGCGGCGTCGATGCCCTTTATCGTTTTAAATAAAAACTCGCAGACTCATTTCTTTTGTAAATAAAAGGGCATTTGGTGTACAATATAAAAATATACGGTTAAGCAGCGCAGGAGTGCTATTGTGCATTTTTTATGAAAAAGGGCATACTTTATTGCTGATAAATCTAGCGATCCGTAAAGTCGTTGGCCATAATTCCACGATTCGGTTGTCTTTGGCCGTATACGCAATATAAGCCACTTTATTAACCTCTACGTCGAGAACCAGTGTATATTCCAAAATATAATATGAAATATTTATGGTTAATTTTTACAACTATCATTCAACATATTTATACACATATAATTAGGGAATCTCTTGTCCTATATGGCGGGATAAGGGATGCGAGTCGCCCAGCCGAATTATATTTTGCTCTCTAATATTTCGAAGCAGGCCGAGGAGCTAACTTTTTCTTATACGAGGGTAAAAGACACACCTAATCTCTTTAGCGCACTCTAATTCACTCCGAGATTCCAGGAATGAGATTTTTCCTTCTGGCTGGCTTACGAAACAAGTTCATTTTTGGAACTTATTTACCGCACAAGTCGTGTGCTTTTCACTTTGTCTGTTATTACGTTAGTGTTATACCGGTAGCTGCTCTCATTATTTCTCTTGAATGGGCATACTTTTTTCTGATTTCTAATAATACGAGCACAGAAAATAATATTTGGCACGGCTTCCTAACTAGGAATTGATCATTTTTCACCAAGATTCTCAGATGAAATGATTTTTCCAACATTTATTACCTCTTGATAATGTCATTTTGACTATCTTAACAAACTTCTAGCCATTTATCACCAAAATATTAGAGTAATTGGTTTTCTTTAATAAAAAATCAAATATCTGCGCAAGTATTTAAAAATAATTTCTTTGATAATTAATGTAATATATTTTTGTGTTTCACAAGCTTAAAATTACGAAAGAAAGCAAATTGTCCAACAGATTTGAATTTCTCTGAAAGGTAAAGCCAGAGTAACCGAATACTATTCTGAATTTGATATATGCAACTGGATCTCAGGAAGGATTCTTCTTTGGCTCCGAATTACACTATTAATCCGCTGTTATCCTACAGTCCTCAGTTTAAATTGCACTTTTGGAAAAGCTTTTATTAGTATATTTTACTAATTAGTTGTTTTGTAGTTTTGGCAATTATCCATCGACAAAACAAAGAATTGATTGCAACCCGCAATAAATTGAAGTTATAATTTATTAAGAATTTTGTAAAAACGTATATTCTCAACATTGAGAACATACTTTAATGGCAAAAAATAAGTGGTACGCTTCATACTTTATTTTTCATTTCGGATTGTCTCTGAAATTGTAATAAATAACAAAAAAAAGTTAATAAACGAGCAGTTAGTGTTAGATCTTTCCTCACCTTGAAAATCTAACCGTACATCGTGTCCTCTTCCCAGAAATAAAATAGAAATATTTATCAGTCAGTCCCGATATCGAGCCTTAGACGCTTCTTTTACCACCAACTCAATATTGAATATTTAATAACTATCGCGCTGACTAGGAACAATGATTATGGAACAAGTAGGCGATGGGGATTCAATTATATTTGATGTCAAAAAACGCAATTGTTCGACTTTTCAATTAAAGTCCACACAGCCGAAAGGCCACGCGCAGGTAATAGCTCCGTTTTAATTAAAATAAGATGGGACAATTTACAGGTCTGTTTGACGCGGCGGGCGTTTTTCGCGAGGTAGTGGCCGCCTCGTCTCCCTCTAAAACGCGAGCTATTGTATACTCCGGACTAAATGACAAGTAAATGTTTGCTCGGTTACGATAGATCAACTATGCCAGGATGCGGGCCTTTGGAGCACGCTAAAATACCTTATCGTTATAGCAGCCAGTTTTACTTTTGGATAACGCGCCTTCGCGACTTTTTAACCATGTGTATACCCTTAAAATGCAAATGTCGCGCATTTCATCTCTTCAACTCGGTATTGACACGCGCATATAGCTTAATCGTTCTATTTTCTGTACATTCTTAACGTTCCGGAAAATGAGTCACCATCGACAAAATTCTAGTGTTTGTACTTTAGACGCGACAAAAACTGCATTCTAAGTACATCTAAGTAACGAGCATTAGCCCAAATTCGGCAATTCTCGTATATCAGCGATAATATAATCAGTAGTTTTTACATCTGAGATTTATTCGAAAGTCAACACACGAAGCGAACATCAGTTATGTGTGCAGCGTAGGCAGCGATTGCGTTTAAAAAGAAATCGCGTTTGCTCTATCGATTAATTGTTTCCGATTTGTTTTCCTTTTTATATATGCTACGCGAGGCCGCGCGCAGTGTCGCTAATTTATGGGACACGGTGCTATCGCGAGAGTAGCGCGAGGAAGGAGGAGGCTATTATGAATTATTTTGATCTCTCTGAGATTTGTTTGCGTAGAGGGGGGTCGTCGAAAACAATTTTTCTCGAGTTACAAAATTTATCGCTGCGCTTTTTCGTATAAGCTCTTTTATAATAATATGTGCTTATACGAGAAGTGTCTAACTCTTATCGGCAATATTTATTGATCGACTCTCCATAACATACCTCATTTATTGTAATTAACATTTTGTTTTAGATTAAACAAATTTGTTTGGCAATTAAGAAATTCGAGATTTGCATCAACTTCGTTATGCCAAAGGCTGCAATTGTACTAAGAACAAATAATAAAATCTGCACATTCCCGAAATTGTTCAGTAGAACAGAAATAATCTCGCGTAGCTCCGATCGGTGAACTTTTGTGCTGCTTTTCTTGCATATTTTATCTTCTCCTAGTTTCGGTGCACTCTCGCAACTTTCACATTCGCAATGTAGCAAGGAAAAACTTGCTTATTTTTTTACGGGAATTCTGAATCAGAACTTGTCGCTCGCCGTACAAAGCTTTGAATTGAAATTACATTCTAACGTTTTGCCTATAATTGCGTAAAATAAGAAATAAAATCACGTCGGAAAGATAAACGAACGCGCGTTGATTGACGAACGCTGTAATTAGAGCTTCAGAAATATTTGATCGATTGCGTTTCACTTTTATTAAATTTATTAAGGTATTTCTAGAGAAAGAGGGATGGGGATTTTGTATAGCGAAGGAGACGCAACAGTATTCGCCTTGGTGTAGGAAGTAATAAAAACGCGCTAAAGCTAATCTTAAATTTCCATAAGGTGGCCAATGCTGGAACTAAAATAACGGTATACTACAATATAATAATAAATAGTACAAATACTGTAGTGTATTGTACCATCAATACTTTAGTTCGAGTATTGGCCACCTTATGGAAACTTAACATTAACTTTGGCGCCATTGTTGCTCCTGCAAAGACGAATAGTAAATATGAGGCTCTCCTGGATTATTGTTTATATATTTTTCATGTGCAGTATTTTTGTATCTTGCTTCGATGTTCGAAAGTTGAGAAGAATTTTAAAAATCTCGCAGCTCAGCTGGAATATATAAAAACCAATTTTATAATTAATTAATACTAACTAATTACGAATTATTTACAAATTATTAAACAAGAGAGAAAATGAAATAATACTTCATAACCTGTAAAAATATAAATTACAGTGTATATCTATTATGTGTGTGTGTGTGTGTTTTTATTATGAAATAATATTCATTGAAATTTTCGTCATTTTTTTTAAATTTGACGTAGTAAGTATTATTTGTCAGTGTTTTGAAATACTGCATAGACAACAGACGTAAGGAGGAGAGAGAGATTATCGACGTTGCCGAAGCCCGACTCTTTGACACCGTTCGAAAAAAACCGTATCTTTACACATACTTATAGTAAAGATAAGCAAAAAAAAATTTAAATAGCGGATAGGTGACCGACTTATTCAAATAAATAGCTCGTAAAACAGCGCTGTATATAATGAATGGTTTCCTGTATCTTCCATGTTGAATACCGAGATTTTGGAGCGCAATAGAAAGAAATTAGACACAGGAAATTACTAAAATTTTGAAGAAATTGTTGTACTAAATTTCGAAGAAAACTAACCGAATAACTGTTTACTCGATAGAAATACAGTGATGAATACGCGAAGCTCGAAAATGATTTGTATCGCAAGTATAAAAATAAAGGATGTAGAAAATTTTTCTTGGTTCGAAAAATTCATATCTATTATAGGTACAATAATAGTTGCAATATTATACAGTATCAAATTATGGGGAAAAGAATAAATTTTTATTACGCAATTATTCGCCATTTGCATTCTTCATCTGAAATATACAGAAGGAGCAGAATTTTTTTGAGCGATATTCAGTTTGTGAAACGGCAAAATTCACGACACGACGAGTGTTAAAAGTGTCGACGACTATAAAAATTGTATCAAAGAAAACGCGATATGCGCTCCTTTTTGCCGACTTTTACGCGATGCGAATAAAACTGTTTTTGCTGGTAGTAGGGCACGCGCGGGAACAAGAATTTACAGGCTCGTAAGTATAGACGATGAGCGGGCAGTAAGTTTCGATGATGCGCAGGCAGATATGGGCCAATACTTTTTCTTTCATATCTCGTTTATATTTCGTGCACCCAGAGACGAGCCAGACCGACCGGAATTGACAAAACACTCGTTTATTTACGCGCTCCTTTCACACTTGCTGTAGATAATATTGCACTTTTGAACATTGTATTATCAACATTTAACCAGTATACGATCAGTACAATACGAACAATTTTCTCTCTCTCTCTCTCTCTCTCTCTCTCTCTGGACACTTGAATGTTTTAGTGCCAATCTCTTGGAAGCTATTAATAAACTTGCACCCTTAAAAACTATAACTCCTCGTAGTGGGAAAGCTCCATGGATTGACACTGAACTTCAGCTGCTCATTAACAAACGCAACGCCACACATAAACGGTATAAAAGGACTGGGAGTGCTGTATTGTTGGATGAGTTTCTCCATTTGCGCAATGAGGTCAAGATGCACACGGATCAAATCTTATTTACAGGGGCGTACTCAACGTGTATTAAGTAAAAGTAATGGTTGTTCTTCGTGGGTTGAGACTAACAGGGGTGTGCCACAGGTGTCGATCCTCGGTCCTTTGCTCGTAAGTCTCTACATCAATGAGCGTATCGTGGGACGGTTGTGTACATGCTGTATGCCGATGACCTCCAGATTTATCTGCAAATCCCCGCAGATGGACTTCTGGAGGACATAGCTCGCCTGTCTGATGAGGCACGACACACGACACATTGGTGCCAACGTGGGCTGTGCGCTTGTCGCTCCGTCTGTTGGCAAGATCAAAGCAATTTTATTTGGTTCTCGTAAATACGTTAACAATTTGGTCAAAATGGGATTGCCGCAGACTTTGATATGAGGGGTGGAGCGCTTGTGCCTTTTTCCGACACACTAGTGAGCCTCGGTGTTACATTAAATAGTAAATTAACGTGGAAACCGCAGGTCGATTGTGTTACTAAAAAAGTGAATAAAAGCCCTTTGAAGCCTGCGGTTAGTCTTATCCCATCTTGACTACTGCGCTGTAGTGTGTCTTGATGCGTCCGAAGAGCAAAAAAATACGTTTACAGAAACTCAGTAATATATGTGTGAGATACATCTATGGTGTTAGGAGGGACGGACACATCACCCCCCATAGAAAGCAACTGGGCTGGTTGCGCGATGATAGTGGAAGGATGTATGTTGCCGCCAACCTTATGAATTAAATTCTTCGACTCAATGAACCAACTTATTTAGCGACATTTTTCCATAAACACCAGTTCAGATGCACTAGCAAGAGTGCGTACGGAAATTGGTATGCGATCTTTCCAGGCTCAGTGTGCGCGCTTTTAGAACTCTCTCCCAATTAATCTGCGTATCTTTCCATCTATCCGTAGATTTAAGACGACGGTCCATAAACACCTTCTTGAACTCGATCCCGAGTCATCCAGGGACTAAGTCTGTGATTTTCAATTTTAATTTTAATTGTGACTTACACGGATCACTAGGGACATGCAAAGTCAATTTTCTTTATGTTAATTTATTTTGTTTTGTTGTCCCATATACATCATTTTTGTAGTGTTAGTATATTTATCAGTTTGAGGGCTTATGAATGGATTGAGTGTATATTATTCTTTTTAAGGAGTGGCTGATAGATACAGACCGCTTTTCCACGTTTAGTTCATTCGTATTTTAATTAGACACTCGTGATATTACTGTTAAGATGGAAATAATTTATGACTGGAAAATTGATTTAATTTGTGATATCATGGTATGACGTTGCGCAATAAATAAGTATCATAATAATGTAAAAAAAGAATACTAATAATAAAAATAAGCAAACAAATAAAATAAAATGTATATATATATATATATGTGTGTGTGTGTGTGTGTGTGTGTGTGTGTGTGTGTCTAAAAATGGAAATGTAAAGTGTATTTATGTAA
>UELV01164619.1:0-16304 GCA_900490015.1 Megastigmus stigmatizans
GAGAGAGAGAGAGAGAGAGAGAGAGAGAGAGAGAGAGAGAGAGAGAGAGAGAGAGAGAGAGAGAGAGAGAGAGAGAGAGAGAGAGAGAGAGAGAGAGAGAGAGAGAGAGAGAGAGAGAGAGAGAGAGAGAGACATCAAGGAGAAGAGAGCGGGAAAGGAAGGAAGAAGAGAAGGTGGAAAGAAAGATAAAGGCGGCGAGACTGTCATTCTTTTCTCTCTTTCTCGCTTGCTCACTCCTTCCTTGGGCCTCTTTTCTCGGAAGACATAGAGAGACGTAACCTGCCGCGCGCACTGTGCAGAGAGCCAGGACAACCTGCGTCTGCACAACCCCCGTGTTGTCGTCGTCCTCTACTCCGACGTTGTGTTCGCCGTAGCGAGCCGCACACGCGGCCTTGCCCACTGCTTACACGTGCGCAAGAGAGAGAAAGAAGTAGAGAGCGAAGGAGAGATACCGGGTGGTCCACAAGCAATGTATCTTTCTTCCACTCGTATACCTTTAGTTTTCCGCGCTCCAAGTAAAACTTTGGAAGTTAAATCGCAATTACCAGATTGAATCGCTTTATATTAGTTGGAATATAATTTAATTGGAGTCTAAAGGTATTTTTAGAGAAGCACTTACTGTGCTGGATTGAAAAAGAGTCTGCTAGTAGTCTGGCCAAAAACCAAATAAGGTATCGGAATACTTGGTAATGTCATCTAGCAGAATAATGTTAGCTAATCAATGCTATTATCAATACTATCAATGAATATTAGAAAATATATACAAAAGTCTCAGCGCATACCTTTATAGACTCTCTAGGCTCTCGTCGCTTATTCTGGGAACGGTAAATATTAAATACCGTGCAATTTGAGCACTTTGTGGATTAAAAGAGATAATTACTCCATTGTACATGTTATATCCAAGATATAAGTACATATTTTGAGGACTTTATAAAGGAATCAAAGTTAAGAAAATTTATTAAAAGTTTCAAATAATGCTGTAAAATCTGGGCTGGTAACATTCTTTTTCTACCTAAACTATACTTTACTAACAGACTTTTATAAGATTGATTTTACCTGCTTTTTACACAGAGACAATAATTCTCCAAAACAATTTCATTTATTTGATAAAATGAACTTAGTGAAAGCTGCTTTATATTTTTAAAATGATTCGTTTCTCATTGCTTCATTAAAATAACTCAAAAACAAAATACAAAATGTTCAAGTTGTGTGGAAATAAACCCCATCAATATACACTGATCACCAATTACAGACGTGATTGCGTGCTTCTCAAATCTATTCAATTACATTTTCGAATTCGTTTCAATGGAAACAGCAAGTAAGAAAAGCGATAAAAGAATAATTAGTATTAATTGATACATATCGCGGAACTGATCTGCTGTTATGATCGGGTAGACTTTCGAATCCGATGAAAACAATGGATGAGTCAATCAATAAATGAGCGGACTTTTTGTTGACTTACAGTTAATTTCTTATATAATGGTTATCGCGTGATTTTGTATCACATCTAAATGTCATGCGAAATAATGGTGCCTTTATATTTGACTAATTTATGCGCTCGCATGAGCTGCGTTTGATCGCACTGCTACGCTCGCATTTTCCAGTTTTACGACTTCCGTTCGATTTTCAATCCGAAACGGGAGATAAAGAAAACCAATGATAACGGTCGAGCGACATTTTTCCAAATTGTTAAAAAACTCTAGATAGCGTGGCAATTATTTGCACATGTATATAATTTATTTGGTAATTGAATTTTTTGTAAAAGCTATTGAATATTTTATACTGGCAATAAAGCTTATATTTTAGAAGGTTTTCTTCGGTTCAAACTGTAATGCATATATTTATGATCAGGAATCAATTAGTTTAGATAAAAAATGGCCAATTGAAATGTAGCCTAACCTCAAAATGTCAACTTCCTCTCATGAAAGATTATATTTAAGTATCTACCTATAAAACCGTATACCGTATATATGTATATCTATAGTATACTAAATCCTAACAAAAAGACACACACAACGGACAAAAAGAAAGAAAGAAGTGTCAATGTTGAGAGAGAACCAGTCGGTAACTAAATCCTCTGTGAGAAAGAATAAAAAGAGAATCCAGTTTGTCGCTTGATGACATCTCAGAAAGTTTTGCACGCGCGTGAGCCGCTACCTTTTTCCGCACCGATAATTCTCGAGGTTTTCAATTTCAGGAAGAAAATAAAGATAGAAAGACAGAAAGGCAATGTGTACAAATGTTAGAAAGCGCGGGAATAATTAATCTCGTGAAGAGAGAGATGAGAGAACATTATTTGAAAAAGGGGAATGCAATTATAAGAGTAAGTGAAATAATCAATTACGCGCTGAAATTGAACGATGCCCTCGAGATATGTCGATCTGTTAAGGGTTGCGTAAAGAAGCGAGTAAGTGTTGCTGGAACTGCGGGTGGTGTAATAGCTTAAAGACTGACAAACAATAATTACTTTTCATTTATTAATTTTTGAAACATTTAAAAATTAATACATTATCTGGGCTTTAAGTATACATTCTATTCATTAGATTTTTATGCTATAATATTTTTGGTGCAAATATTAATAAATTAGTAATACTTCAACATTCGAGAAAGAATTTTTAATCAACTTACACAATTTTCACTGAATCTGATACAAAAATCTTACTTTAATCAACTCAGTTTAATTGCTGGAAATTAGAAGAATCAGTCAACTATTACGCAGACAATAAATATAAATGAAAGTGAACAAATTGGTCTAAATAAAAAAAATAATTTTACTCTAGTCGTTAATGTAATTTGACACTGTGGTATATACAAAGAATAAAACTGCAACGATTGCTCTAAATCTCGATATTATTTCACAGCCACGAGCGATTGAAGAACTCAGACGGTGGACGTCCGCGGAAGCTCTGGGCGATGTAACCGTGGCGCCGGACTGCACATCTCGTATCCTGACTGACATGACGGATGACAGTCAACCGGTCGATCACAAGCTGCCCAGTCCCGAAGAACAGGTCCAGGCAGTCGCGCTCAAGTAAGTTTTTCTTTTTCGCCAGTTTTAGTCGTGCTTTACCAGTTTTACCGACTTTGCTTTGTGCATTATTATCCTTTGAGTGCAACAAGGCCTTTGAAAATTTATAATTAGAAAAGCCGGCTAATTAATAAATTGTATGTATATTTTACGAGTAGAAGTACAAAGAAGGTTTAAGGAAATTAATCGTCAGCCTTACAGCTTTTTAGCTTAGCAATTTTATATTTTGTTGGGTAAAAGAAAACTTTTTTCAATATTCATCATTTTATATTAACTTAAACTTCAAAATTATTTAAGTAGTTACTGATGAAAATTAGTTACTTACCTATGTAATTAACTTAATATGGGTAATTAACTTTAAATATCTGAAGAAATCGATAAATCAACACCAAAATACCGAAAAAGACCAGATAATATTTCCAAATAGCTTTCCTTCTAACTTTAAAGCTTTTTTTTAGAAAATAAATAATTTCGTTTATTGCATGGAAAGTACTCAACTACTTTTGAAAATTTTCAGTTAACTAAGATCTTAAAATTTAATAATTCATACGTATTACTAAATATGTTATTGAAACAAGTACTAACTGTACAAATATTTCAGATTCCCAGCGGAAATCGTAGCTGTGGACGTGAGTGGACGAGGCTTCCAACGAATGTCTATGAGAAGACGATCGATGCACACTGGTCAAGATTCACAGGAACCCGTCAAAAGACGATCCAGACCACGAAGACCAAGGGGCAAAAGACGAAACACCATCGCTGGCACCGATCAAAAGGAAATTCGCCAAGCAGTTGGAGGGTAAGCTTCGTGCTTCCTATATCTATTGATTTTTTCTAGAGCATGATTTATTCTAATGGGATTATCTCAACTAAATCAGAAATTCGTTACACTATTCTGCATTCTTGAACATCTTTTGATTTAAACTACAAACAAAAGTCAAGATCTAACCGAGTCACTTCTATAAATCGTATCGATCGACCAACTGTAAACGATCTATAATATACAAGCACACAAGCTCATCTATCACGCTCGATAACATCGCTCGCACACCAGGTTATCGAACCGCGGATAAGACAAAAAGAACGTGAATATATTCCTAGTCATATAATTTTGTATAAAATCGATCTCATATATATATATATATATACGAGTAAGTCTAGAATAAAACCTTGATCTTTTGAAAAAGTAGTTTTTTTTTTACAAGTCTCTGATTAAAAAATTTTTTTTTTATTCCATGGGTCCTTTACCATATATGGAGGAATTCTTTTCTTTTTCGTCAATTACTTTATACAGACGACGATTTTCAAAAGTTGTACCTACGATTTTCAAAATATAGTCACGAACATTGGCGGTTTGACTTGTGATAGCACCATTCATGGCGATAAAAGAAATCAAATATTCGTAATGTTCCGCTCTGGGGTTACGACAACGTTTAATGAATGGTAATCACATTCAATTCCCGTTTATTACCGCTACTCCAACGCTATTTTGCATTCGTTGAGCCCGTTAATGAGAACGTTTCCTAAGCACACGCGTATCTCGCTCAGATTTATTTAGCCTCGGCACACAAAAACTTTTTGCGATTGCGTTAAAGCAACATCCTGATAACGTCTGCTTTATACAGGGCTCCAATTAAAGGGAGTCGAAGAAAGTCTTCGGCAAGATCTTTGACTGTTAATTTTTTGCATTAAAAACACCACTTCTACACGAAACAGGAAACAATTCCACATCTAGTTCGATTGCTAAACATGCTAAACGTGTTTTTCGTTATCTTTAACTGTGACTGACTACGTTTATTCTTATTCTTATCTTAGTTCTCAGTTATTAGTTCTTATAAGAAAAAAGCTATTTATTAAATAAATATTTAAAAAATACCATATTCCTCAATCTTATCTCAGAGATTCATCTAGAAATACATTTTTAGCAATAAACATTACATTCGAAATCAGGAAATATCTTATTTAATGCAGCTTAATCATATGATTGATTATGCAATTTCCTCTGAAACCTTGTACTAAAATTATAAAATCAAAAAATTCTTTAGGGAAACGGCAGCGGACGAGCCAGGAGAAATGCAAGCAAGCAGCAGCACCACGAGGCGAGCCCACCGGTCCGCGAGTACCGATTTACTGGGCAGCGGTAGCAAAAAAGACTCCCCTGTCGAGAAGAAGTCACACTTTAACACCCTCAAGGCCTGGGGAAGATCAAGACTCAAGCTCATCAGCCCTAAATCCAGTCAGCAACAACAGCAGCAAAACCATGCGGTGAGATTTCTAACAAACAAACCTTCAAACAAATTATAAATTAATTTTCAACTCTTTACTCTGATGCTATGTTTGAAAAAAGACCTGATTATTTAAATCAACACATCCCTGGTAGAAACTTAAAACATTTTCTATCTAATAAAAAACCATTGCAAGCCATCTTAAAGTAAGAAATGACCAACAATACTGATTAGTTTTTAGCTATGTGTGAAACGCTTTTTTCCACAGTTCTAACCTATTTATTGGATTCAGTCAAGTTAAAAATCACTCTCTACACTCGCATACATTTGCAGATCATCGCACATAAAAATATAATATACCAAAATCTTCTTCCAGAAACACAGCTACCGTCGCAAATAGAATCAATAACACACAAGAGTTCGTGTAACTCGTCGCGATTGTAAAAATGCGTGTTTACCGCGGCAAGTCGCAGACGCCATATTGTAAGCGGCGGCTGCAGCGCTCCGCACGCTGTTACTCTATTTCCAATGCGTCTTAAATAGTGAACAAATGCATACACTTATTGTTTACATTTTTTAAACGGACAAATGCTCTAGAAATGTTTCAATAAGCGTTTCATAGATGTTAGAAACTGGCTATTTGTCTTATCGTTCAACTACAAAACTGGACATTCATAATATTTTCATTTCTACCAGGGATCGGACCAAATTAATTATCTTTTTAAAAAATTCTAGCACCAGGAGGCTAACGAATCGACGATGCTAACGAACAGCACAACCGATCCAAGATCGTCGAAATACCAGGAGGACGCGATTCACATCGTGGACGAGAGCAATATGGTGAGCAGCAATCGTCGGACGCGCCGCGACGCTAATAAATCGTCGCACGAAAGGAAGCCGAGCTCCTCAAGTTCGAGCGGCAAGAGCATCGCCAGTAGCATTGGTGTCAAGCAGATGCAGCTGCAGCAGCAAGCGAATAAGGAAGAGGAGGAAGAGGAAGAGGAGTGTAAGGACAAACAGCAAATGACGGCGAGGTCGCAATCGAGCTCGGTCAGACTGAGAGAAAGTGCGGCCGAGAGGCGAGAACGCAGGAAAGCAAGCAGCAGAGCTGATGAGCCCCCGCACTCGAGTTCCGGTAACTGGAGCGCCTCTTCCGAAAGCGGGAGGGCAAGTATCGGCAGCGAAACTACCACCACTACTCACCCACCAAGGTTTGTTCTTTTTCTTAACGCTACTTAAACTCTGTTATACTTCATTTATCGTGTGCATTATATATAAATTTATTAATACAATAAAGGTAAATGAGAACGAAATCGACACTGATTCATTAGGAACATCTGAATCTGAAACCATTTGGAAAAATGTATAAATGATTGTTTTTTTTAGAGATTTGTCAATGATTTATTTAGATGAGCAGATCCATTAGAATAAAATCATACAACTTGTGTTGAAAACAAATTAAATAAATTATTAATTTAGATTTTTAAATTATAGAAAGGCTGATGACATTAAAACTTTATTTTTTCATAAAGAATCTTCATAAAAGTTCACTTTAAGATACAAAATCAATATAAATATCTATCATAAAGTTACTATATCTCGCAATTTATACCTGAAGAATTTCAAGAAAGTAAATGTTTGTTCTCTCATTCTACGCCATAAATTACTCGAACTTAACGAACGATTCGACGAATGCCTTTCGACTAGTTCCGATACACAATATACCCGGTATATTTGCCGTTCACAAATATTTGTCACTCTGTACTCCGCGATCGAGGGTTATCCCAAGCAAACATCACCAACTCAATCAAGAATATCTGCGTTCATACACGATATATATACAAGTTTGTCCAGTAAGAACAAAAAAAGTCTTCACCAGTTTGTCGGTTCAATACCTAACTAAATCACCTGTATTATTATTGTATGTATTTATTATTTTTATCTTTAATAAGTACAGAGTACTTTAAAAGAAATTAATAATTCTACGATTGATAAATTATAATTTGTAAACTTTAAATAAAACTGATATCCGATTTTCCAGATCAACAACGACGGCATCCATCGGTACATCGTCAAATTCATTATCGCATGCTCGCAGGCTCAAGGGTCGCGATACTTCTGCCTCGTCATCGGTAACATCGGAAGGTACACTGACGCCGGACATCATTCAGGACATAAATGCGGTACCGTTCTCGGATGATGGTGAGACATCGTCGGTGTACTCGTGCGACACCGAGGGTTACTACACGTCTTTCCACGTTGACTCGGGTTTGAAAACTCTGAGAGAAGAAGAGCCGCCGCTGCCGCAAAGTCCACTTGCCAAAACGAATGAGATCCAGTCTGATCCGACCTCACCTATCGTCGAAAACGAGTACGAACTATTTGGTAGAGGATCGACTTCGACAACCACGAGTTCTGCGGGAACTGTGTGCACAACGTTGATGGCACCACCACCACCTGAAAGAAAGTCCAGTCTAACTGTCGTGGCTATGGTATGTTATGGGAATTTCTTTGAGTTTTGTAACCCAAATAATAAAATTAGCCCTTTAAGTCAATAACATGCATCAGATTAAATAGGTAGGATTTTCGAGTTTTACAGCTCTATGTAAAAATTAATACAACATTTTTAATTTCAGGTTCATGGTCAGAATCAGAATGGTGGAGAGTCGCCAGACAGTGGTCACAACACCTCCTCTTCGCCGGTTGAGTCGGCATCTAGTCCAGCCTGCACAGGTCGCTCGTGCTCCGAATTCGAGTACTCGGAGTCGAGCGACCTCGAGGGCTGCGAGCGCATCGAGCGCATACGGTCCAAGACTGCCATTAATACCAGTCGCATACCGTCCATGTGTGTCATCACGCCACCAGGCTCCGATGACGAGCACAATCATCATAAGGAACATACGAAAGAACAAAAACCTAAGAAAGAAAGAAATACGTGCCAAGCACCGGGAGCCGTGTTGATGTCGGCGACCGTTGGCACGTCCAAGATGGAGGTCATCAATGGCCAGGACAAAAATGTTTACGCGACCGTACAGACTGTTATGGCACCCAATACAAATAGTGGCGACAAAGGTTCGATTTATTTTAAAGTTATACTGCAGAGCAGTTGAAGATCTAAGTAACTTTTATTTCGTGAATAGCAATTTTTTGCTACTATTCTAAAAACTGCCTTGAGTATTGTAAAAAGGATGAAAAAAGTTGACGGATTTCTCACCTTATTGACCTTAAACATTTTTCAGAAAATTTTTTTTTTATTTTTCTTCCTTAAATAGTATTACATAAAATTAATAATAATTTAGTTAAGGTGGTTTATTTAAAATTAAATAATTAATTAATGGTTTAACGTTGCGCTTATGACGGCCGAGGTTAGTAAATCAGTGTTTGCACATTTACATATCGATAGCTAACGATGTATAAAATTATTCGATACAAAAATCTGAGAAAACTTAATTCGTTATTTGCTGAATTATATGCCGTAAATGCAGCGATATTCATCGTATAGTTTTGATGTATAATCGATCAAAAAAGTGAAGTTCACTTTGTTCTTTCAATGCATAATAAAGCTTGGCAGATGCGATCAATCTCGGCTTAACTACGCTACTGAATACATGTCTACTTTTTTACAATTAATCTTTATTTATATGAATTTAATTATTTTCAACAATGTAACACAGTTTAAAAATTATGTTTTTAATTCTGTGATTCATTTTTTAAAGTATATTTAATTTATTTATTAAAGATGTACAAGCGATACTTGCAAGCCAAATCAGCAACTATTGGAAAAACATTAGATAATATTAATTTTACATGAAAGTGGTATATTTTGAATGGCCGTATGTTGTAAGTAACATTCTTTACTTAATAAAACATCAACAACGTTATTATTATGTTTATATCAACTAATCAATATCAATAGGTTAACGAATAAAAAATTTCCTATTAGTTGATATAAACATAATAATAACGTTGATGTTTTATTAAGTAAAGAATAAGTTACTTACAACGTATGGCCATTCAAAATATACCACTTTCATGTAAAAGTAATATTATTTAATGTTTTTCGAATAGTTTCTGATTTGACTTGCAAGTATCGCTTGTACATGCTGAAGAGATTCATTATGACTTCCGAATCAATCATTTCTTAGAAAGAAACACAGTCATATAATTTTAAAGAAATCTTGCGTAATTAGAGAAGCCGATGGACCATAGTTACCGAAACTTACAGTTTCATTCTTTTCCAGTTCACAGAGTTGAGCTCAACCTGCAAATAGTTAAAGTATTGAAAATTGAATGAAAAAAGTATGAAACCGTAAATATCGGTAAATCTATACTCGACAGGCTCTCCGTTAAAGAACTTTTTCTGTAATATTTATTAATATGAAAGGACTTGCCAAAAAAAAGTTTTTGAAGCAAGGTTAACAATTGTAAGGATGATCACAGTCGATAAAGTAGAGATTATATTTTATAGCCTTTGATTTTTGTTACTACAAATGTCACTATAAAAAATTTAATATAATATAAAGCATTTCATATTAAAGGTTGTTTCAGATTTTTGTCATATATTATATTCTTGATACTCTTCTTATTGATATTCTTTTTTAAATTTTCAATATTTATCACATTGTTTATCTATTACTAACGCAAAGACTTTCTGTTAGTTTTAAGTTTCATTAAATAATTTTATTGGTTTGAATTGTACTATTTTATCATAAAAATTAAATACGAGACAATTTTTAACAAATGAAAGCTATTTTCAGCACCTGTAGGACAAAACACTAAGATTAGTCCATTGAGCGGGGTACTGGGTAAACTTCGGGGTGTTCTGCCAGGCAGAAAACACCAACAGAAGCCAAACTCGAGTCAAGACACCAACCACCTTCATAATCAACAGTCACAGCAGCAAGCAGACTCCGGCGACTATGTGACCATAGCCGACGTGAGAAATAACAACGACAAGAGGAGGCCAGATGGCAGCGGAATAACGACCACTCCGACGAACGTTAGACCAGGTGCTGTAACTTATGCCAATGCCGATCTGTTCAAGCGAGACGCTGAATATGTGAGTCTAAGTGAACTGCCCAAAAAACCCGATTCGTCACTCGAAAGGCGAAGACAAGGTGCCAGGGTAACACTGGACTCTGAGGGAAAAGTTGTTTACTCATCGGATAGCTTAAGGAGGAGGAAAGGAGCACACACGACCTTCATTCCAGGTTCGTCAAAATTTAGAATCAAGAAAAATGAAAAATTGTATTTGTACTATAATTGAGAACTAAAAAATCGAAATTCTTCTACTGAACCTAACTACTGTCCGAAAGTACAAGTTTCTATTTATCGGTGATTCATAATCTTTTTATAGATATAGATTATGACTTAAACAATATCGAACGCATTTGATTTTTAATAAATTCTGCTCTTTCAAACAGGACCATTTGTGAAGGAAGGTCCATCTTCACCAGCTGCTTCTCCACTTTTACACCGCGCTCAAATCACGCCCAGAGCGGTAACACGTACAGCATTGGACGTGGTTGACGGCGAAGCGAAAACCACTTCAGAGCCCAACATCAGTACAACACCCACGCTGCAGCAGCAACAACCAGGAAAAGTGATAATTCGTGCAGCCAAATCTCCAGATCGCGCACCGAGTCCAGACTATGTGAGAACCCCATCCACGGTCGTCTGCCCGACGTCCACGACGGCGTTAACGATTTCGCAACGACAAACTCGCCAGGGTGCCTACGTCAATGTCCAGGGCAGCGGCGGCGGCAATGGCGGCGACGAAGGTAAGACAGCGACCGGCCTTAGACGGACCATCAGCAGCCCGCGAAAGCTGATCGGTACCAACTCGAACTCGAAATCGAAAACTAATAACACTAGTGGTAGCGCTAGATTGAATAGGATACGCGAAGAGGTCAGAAACGTTGATTCCAGAGGTTCGGATAATGCGGAGAACAAACCGCCAGAAGCCGCGAAAACGCGGATCAGGCATCCAATGACGCTCAGATTCAGGCACAAGCCAAGCAATTCGCTCGAGCGCAAGATACTTAAACCGAATTCGTGCCAGTTGAATAGCAGTGCTTTCGACAAATCTGCAATGTATCCGTTTAGTCTTAAGCCTAGTGGCCACACACCTAAATTAATCAGGCGTCTGCCACTCTCCGACCCCGAATCTTTCAAAAAGGAACCAGAAATTAGCGATTCTACGCTTTGTCAGAACAAAGAAAACAGCGAAGCAGCTGCAAACGGAATAGTTAGCAACGAACGCGATTCTGTGGAATCTAAAGTGGCAGAAGGCCTGAGCGAATCTTTACCCGACCCAATAACTGAAACTCCGCGCGTCGAGCGGAAATTGAAGCGAAGCGAAAGCTATCGTATGGCCAATAGTCCGATTATGTTTATAAAGAAACTTGGTGGTGGCTCCTCTTCCACTAACTCTGCTGACAAAAGTTCCCAGAAGATTTTCAGAACAGCGTCGGAGGAGCTAAGGGAGGATCTCCTCAAAGAGAGAATTAATTATCCAGAAACCGTCGCGAGCCCCGAACCCGGTGTCAATCTCGATGACAGTGGCACGAATTGTGACGACTCACCAACGAGCTGCGCTGGTGTCACTACGAAAATGCCACATAGTCCAAGGCCCAGAGCAACAGATCTGGAACCTGCGAGAGTCTTGAAATACTCGGGCGCGGATAGCGAGATTTGGTGAAGTTTCGATGATCGAAACCCTGCTAAAAAATTAACGAGTCCAACTGGTTGGTAGACTAGCTTCTACCTAGATCTGTTAGCTAATTTCTAGACAGAATGTAATCGCAAGCTGCCTAGAAACCCGTTAAGGATATGTACGTGCAGCCCCACAAAACAAGAGAGCGCTGCTGTACTTTTGTTTCAGTACGGCTGCCGCCTCGTTTTGGACGTCTGACGTCTCAAAGCGGGACAAGAGATACCCCGTACACGGACCTGACCTTTACGTCAGCGCTAGCGGGAGAGATGATGCCTCGCTTTAGGGCAGTAGACGCTCATTCGAGAGCAGTGTACTGTAGATATAATAAAATCTTATTTTTTTAATAAAAAACATAATATGCATTAATAATTTGATTCACTGCATATAAACACCAAAATTTACGATTTCTTACAAACGACACCTGCCTTGCCACACAGTTGCTCTACACTCGTACACTGCTCATTCGAGAGCGTATACAGAACGAGCACCTATGGTACATAGGTTATGTACGCGAGCAGAAGGTCGATTTTTAAATGTCTTTATGGGACGTTTTTAAATGGATTAATTTACCCCAAATGGACATAATATAGCTTTAAATTATTATTTTTGTATTTTTCAATATAATATTTATTAATAAATATAGTAACGATTAATAAAATATATTTTTATATTATTTTAAAAATTAAGTAGAATCCACCCAGATTCTAATCTAAAACCGTTGTCAGGTCACGGGGCTTCCGTCCAGAAATACAGCCAGATCGGAAGCATATCATGCAAATCTACCTTCAATCTGGCTGAAATATGGTTAAATTTTCTAGCAGGGAAGTAATAAATGAGATCCGATCTAGAAAATTTCAATTTAAATATAAATCATAATTAATATTGCATTTTAATTGTATACGATGATTAACAATTACTTTATTTATTTGTGCATCACAAAACATTTAATATGTAGATATAAAAATTGAACTAGCGAATACGGGAAAATAATTGTTTGTTAAATTTTATTTTCGAAATAAATAAAAACTTTTCGCCACTGCGGTCAATTTCATTCTCAGTTTAGCTCTCGTTCTTGGTAAATTCTTAATCGTGTTTATTGAAATGTTGTACAGGATAATAATCTCAGGCTAGCCCTTACAAACTTAGTCATACACAAAAACTTTCCTTTCTTTAAAAGTTATATAATGTATAAAAGTGACGGACTGCACTATTTGCAGGGACTCGATATCGGCCTAAATAGATTATAGATCACGACTCACGTTTTCATACTCTCGTCGTACATATGCATCATAATTTCTCTGTCTATCTTTCTCACTCTTCCTAGCTTTTCCACTCTTATCTAAATATACGTGGCGCTTGCGAACTTTGTTTCCGAGTGTCGAGTTTTTGTTCTTTCTTTTTTGTGCTGTTTCTTTCTCTCCTGGGTCCTTTTCTTTTTTTCAACGAATCGTTTATATTCGATGCCAATCGACTTTCTTTATGGTAATTACTGAAAGAAAAATCTCCAAATGATATAGCTTCGAATGATTCAGTAAAGGTTTTTTTTCCGGCAACCATTGATCAATCACGTCAATCACCATTTAAAGAATGCGTCTAATCACTTATTACTCAGCGCTACTTGTTTGAGGAAATAAAAAAGGAATGTACAACAAGAAGCTCGCATAGTAACAGTTTCTTATTAATGTGTAACTGATCTTTGATCTTTTACTAATATATTCTTAATCGCGAATTACTCAGTATTTCCTCAACTTATAAACTATATAATTTTATACCGATTACTTAAAACAGTAATTATATAAGATAGGCAGATCAATTAATCTCCTGTCAAGAGTTTATTTATTATCTAAAGAAAAGAAACAAACAAAGTGCCTTTAAAATAAGTAGAAGCAAAAATTTTGTGTTCAAACAGAACTTATGGTTCCGATTATTTCGAATTATTTCATTTATTTATAAATTGAACTAATTTTTAAAGTTATCCTTAACTTAACGGCTTAGAAAACATCGTCATTATATTTTTTTTATAAAGTATGATTACTGCTTAACCTTCAGTAAGCTGCACAGCTAAAACACTGACGAATATCAATCAGGAATTTTAAAGAAGCGTATACATACTTTTTGGTAAAGGATTTAATGCAATTTTTAAGTTCAAATGCTATCCCATTATACAAATAAATATTTATTGCCATATTAACCAGGGAAGACTATCGGGTAAAGTAAACTTCATTTGAACAAAAAATTGATGTAATAAAATGATATAATTAAGGGGGCTCTTGCGAATACAACTGAAGTCAAACATTGCATTGCTTGTGTATTGTATATTTTTAATGAAAATAAATAAGCATTACTTAAACCCTTTTTCAATCAACCTATAAGCGAAAAAAAAACAATCACATAACCTTAACAAACACGTATTAATTACTTCGACAAATAATATCTCGTTATTTTCCACAGCTACGAGTATGATACGATAGGTGATCTGAAAGAGAAACCTTTTTTCTTTCATGTCATATATTTTTTATTGCTCAAAAGATTATAAACCCTTCGCAAATAATTAACTTTACTAGTTTTTTGCCTCAGTCCTAAAAGAGTCCATGTAAAGAGTAAAACTTTCAAGTTCGAATTTTATCAAAATTTGCACGGAAAGGGGGTTAAAAAAGGATACCATAAGATTCAACAGATCTTAAATTATTAAGAATATTATAGCTAAGGGCATGAAAATTCATGCAATAGCCTCCTTATTAGCCAAATATTGGCACGGTTAGGTATTCAAGTATATATTAAATTACTGAAAATTATTTCATATTTTTTAAAATGTAATAAATGCAATACTTTATGTCAATACTTTTACGGGTTGTAATTAAAGTTTGAGAGGTGGTAATAACTCAAAAATTATTAAACGAATTAATTTGTACATAGAATAAAAAGCCCATTGTTTACAGACATAGTATCTTAAGTTAAATTTTCATGTCTTGTTAAGTTGGTTTCAAAGCTATCAATTTATAAATTATAAATGTACTATGCTAATTATATATTACAGTTATTTAGGTCCTCTTTTATATAGAAGAAAAAATATATTCTAATTTAATCATTTTTTAATTTACTTTACCGATTGAACGTCTATTATAAATAATTGAATTAAGGGGATATGCTAAGGATATGTTAAGAAAAGATTCGTACCTTACCGGTTCTTGCATTTAACGAAATATACAAAGATAGAAATTAATTTTTGGAACAAACTCTCTGTCGCTATCTCGGTAATGATCTAATCATTACGATTCATAAAATTCCATCCACAATTCTCAGAGATTTTTATTGTAAAAAATTTCGTTTGTAATTCGCAATGATTTTTATCTTCTAAATTTTCGACGATAGAAATCTCTTTCAATTGTGGATGGAATTTCATGAAATTTGAACCTCGTAATGATTAGATCATTACCGAGATGGTGACAGAGAGTTTGTTCCAAAAATTAATTTCTATCTTTGTATATTTAGTTAAATGTAAGAACCGGTAAGGTAGGAATCTTTCCGATCATAGCACATCCCCTTAATGTAACTTGTTCCTATTTGACTTTCTCCAATTTGGGCTTAAAATTTTCTATATTTTCAGATCCTTTCAAAAAATCTTTTTAACTTTAATATAATTTTGATTATTTTTTTATTAACTTCTAATGCCTTCATTATTAAACTGATATACTCTTAAAAAGAAGATAGATTAAATAAAAGTGATAACTTTGTTAGATGTAAAGTAGTTTTGAAATATATAACTTCGTTTATATTTGTATTTGAAATATCCATTTTTGAAATATTGTCGAAAAGGAATCGTTGAATTACTTTTTGGTTTTATGCATTTGAATTTAATTTATTATATCTAAACTCCGACTATTAAAACTGACATAAAATAAGACTAGAATTGGATATTCCGAAAATATTCATAAACATGCAATCTTTTAGTCCATAAGTTTTTCCAAGCTAATTCTTGTTTTAATCATTTATATACTTATATTTTTTTTTTTATGAAATAAATATTTTTTTTCACCAAAAAAATTACTAAAATATTGTAAACTAAACATTTGCATTAGTGAGCAAAAGTTTAACTGAAAAGAATAATTTAGCAGCATTGAACCGACTGTTACATCAACAGCCAAAGAAACTTCTAACTAAATGAAACTAGTTTCATCCGAATAAAAATTTAATTCTGCAGCCAATAAACAAAATACGAAAACATTTCAAAGCTTTATTACAAAAAACAATATTTATTTGCATCCTCCGCATTCTCTCTCTCTCTCTCTCTCTCTCTCTCTCTCTCTCTCTCTCTCTCTCTCTCTCTCTCTCTCTC
>UELV01164621.1:0-11170 GCA_900490015.1 Megastigmus stigmatizans
ATTATATTGACAGAAATGCGATTGGTTGAATGAGAAAATTCGGTGTCAAGCGTTCTCAAAAACATAAAAACCAATTTTAAATATTTCCCTGGGTATATTCTCAACCTGACCTTGGAGAAATCTTCATCTCTCTTTTTATTTGAGGTCAAAATGACGTAAAACCCGAACTCAGTGACTCCAAAAACATAAAGATATATCTTTTGCAATGATTCAAACCATATTGCTAGGTTTGACCTTCAAATGACCTTCATTGACCTTGACTCTGAAGTGATAAGGTCAAACCAACTTCAGATACGAACTTAGCGCATCAATTTACTTAAGGATAAAGACGTATCCTAGCATTATGTTTTTGAGCCGATATATCGGCTTTCCGGCCCTTTAAAGGTTAAAGCAAAAGGCAGCTGCATCGATGACTGTCCAAGATTATATGACTAGGCGAGATGTATTAGAGTTATATTGCTCAGATTTTCGCGAACGTGACTACTAATTAAGTCCACTGTCGGACACGTTAAAGGATCGTAGTTATTTTGCGCAAGGAGTTTATGATGCTGCACCGTCAGCATATTTGGCAAATAAAACCTGGGTATGCGATAGAATTGCGTCATTGTCTGCACAATCTGTTGTCGTTGCAAGGAATTGTTCTGCATCTGCATCGACTCAATCGTCACGTTCTTCACTCGAACGAGTAAAATTACCTAAATTTGGTGGTGCTCAACGAGAGTGGCAGGGCTTTAAAAGCAAATTTCAATCTCTTGTATTACATGACGTTTCGATGCCAACCATCATCAACCAGCTTTGACCTTGTACAGGAGAATTTTTTTTCGGCTTGGGAGGCATTGTGCAGTCGATATGACAATTCTCTTTTACGATTCGCTACCCATTTTAACTCGCTTCTTCGTCTTCCCGCTGTTGGCAAGGAAATTGGTGACCATTTAAGCAACCTTTTGCATACTGCGTTGGAGAATAAAAATGTCTTCACATCACTTAAACTTCCTGTAGAGCACTGGGATACGATTTTTATTCAGTTACTGGAGAACAAGCTTCCATCCAGTACCAGGTTAGAATGGACTAGGCAGGTTAAATCCACGGGTCAAGATTTTCCAAAATTTGTTGATTTTAAGAAGTTTTTAGAAGATAGAATTCAAAATTTAGACGTAGTCGAGAATGAGTAATGTTCAGATCGTTTCGAGGAAAATAGTCAGGTTAAGAGCAGCGCGGAAAATTCAAAGAAGGCAAAGAATATTGCGCCTAAAAGTGTCTCGGCTCATGTAACCACTCAAGACTCTACGAAACATAAATATACTGATTCTTGTTCTTTTTGTAAAGGTATACACTATATAAGCATGTGCAAGAAGTTTACAGCGCTTGCCCCACCCAAGCGGAAGGAGAATGTGATTGCAGTTAAATTGTGCTTTAACTACCTAAACTCTCGACATAAGCTTGAAGCTTGCACGTCTAAGGGAAGCTGCTACGTTCGCGGAAAAAGGCACCACTCCAAGCTTCATTCTGAAGAGCAGCTCACTAGCTCAACTGGTAACCAGCAATTCACACTTACAGCTTAGCCTTCGTCAGTACATTTCACTGCATCAGACGCATCGCAGGCGGTGACGCAGCTCGGGGGATCTCAGCAAATTTTAGTCTCTGCGATTGTGATACTTCAGTCCGAGGAAGGCGTACGAGTCACAACTAGAGCGTTACTTGACTCTTGTGCAGAGAGATCGTTTGTATCTGAGAATATAGCTCAATTTTTGGTTTTAAAATGTTCCCCAGTTCACGTAGCTGTGTCGGGATTAAATGGAACGACTAGTGCGGTTGCTCGCGGTGAAGTTAAGTTTACGCTTAAGTCTTCCATAAATACTGATTTTAATAATGAATTTTCAGCCTTGGTGATTAAACGTGTCTCCAACTTGCTTCCAAGAGACAGAGTTGTCACAGGAAATTGGGAACACATCCTCAGCTCAGCGGTGTATGGTGCTGTTGTGCTGCTAGAGATTCGTCGAGGTCATCCACCGCACGCTAGTCCAGTGGCGTTGTCGTCTGTCTTTGGCTGGATTCTGGTTGGTAACGCAGAGTCCGAACAGTCAGCCACTCAGATGGCCGTTCATCCATTTCTGTGGATGATAAACTTTCTGAGGCCATTACTCGATTTTGGGAAACGGTAGAGGTGCTCAGAAGCAGCACATGGCACCAGCAGAGCAGGAATGTTGGGAACATTTTAAATCGACGTATCGTCGAAATGATGAAGGCCGTTTTATTTTACGATTGTCTTTTAGCAAAGAACCTAAGTTCGTCGGTTCGGATAGAATTACAAGGGTGTGCATGAATCGACTCAAGCGGCGATTTTTAAAGCAACCAGAATATGCGGCCGCATATCATGCATTCATGCAAGAATATTTGGACCTTGGACACATGGAGCTTGTACCGTTAGAAGAATTAGATGTTCATGATGGATTTTTCTTGCAGCATCACCCGGTCTTCAAGCAGGATGGTAGAGTAAGAAGATTCGAGTCGTGTTCAATGGTTGTCAGGGCGAAGCAGGAATCTCTCTCAATGAGTGTCTTCATCCAGGCTCTAAGCTTCAACAGGCATCGTCATTATTATAACCTGGTGGTCCTTTTTTTGAATTTGTCTTAGTTTGTGATATCGTTAAAAATTTTAGGCAAATGCTTGTTAATATTTCAGACACTCGGTGGCAGCGCATTTTCTGGTGATTTGATCCAAATCAACCTCTTCAAGTCTGGCGTTTGCTTACCGTTACTTATGGAACGGTGCCAGCCCCCTTTTTAGCAAATGCTTGCTTAGTGGAATTGGATCAATTGGTCGCACAATATCATCAGTTAGCTTCAGGGCTCCTTCGTAAGCATAGGTATGTGGATGATTTTTTAGCCGGGAGAGATACCCTGGAGGAGGCTAAGAAAGCCCAGCGGAGCTGATTGAGGTACAAAATTTGGTTGGTATGTCGGTTGACAAGTGTGCAGCAAACAGTGTCGAATTAATTGGTTCCAGTTCGCATTGGAAAGTTAAGGAGCTCAATGAACAGGATATAGTTTCGACGTTAGGCATGAAGTGGAGTCTATTTGATGATGTATTTCATTTTAAGGTGAAATTATCTTCGGCTCCTCCAACCACGTCCAAACGAACAATCTTGTCGAAAGTATCTAAGTTGTTTGATCCGTGTAGGTTTCTTGTCTCCAGTTATAGTTCGAACGAAAATATTGATCAGCACTTGTGGTTGCAAGGTGTGGACTGGGATGCACCAGTGTCAAGTCGCATTGAAGCGACTGGTTGGATTACAGACAGCAGCTGGTTAAGTTGGAAAGCATCCGGATTTCGTGCTGGAATGGTACTGGGAAGGCGTCTTCTTGGTATTTACATGGGTTTTGTGACGCTTCTGAGCATGCATTTGCTGCTGCACTGTTTGTAGTAGTCTCTGGCGCTGATCGCGCTCATAGGTTACTGGTTGCGAAATCCAATGTGGCTCCTCCTCTTGTGTCGCTTCCTGAACCTTTTATTGAGTTCAATCAGCCTCAGTCTCTCTGTTCTAGGTGGAAATTGGTGCAGTTGATGAATAATCATTTTTGGCAACGGTGGCGCAAAGAATACTTGTCGCAGCTGTAGCAGAGGACATAATGGTTGAAACCAAACCACCAGCTTCAAGTAGGTGATCTGGTTTTATTCAAGGACAATTTACTTCCTCCATCCAAGTGACCATTGGCACGCATTACGGCATTGCATGCAGGGAAGGATCAGCTGACTAGAGTCGTGACTACATACTGCCTCGTCAGAATACAAGGGTCCAGTTAACAATCTCATTTTGCTTCCTGCAGATGAAGATACGACAGCCTATTTGTCTAGAGTTGAGCCTTGCATGGTGGGTGGCGTAGATTATCAGGACTAAGAAGATTTTAGTTTATTGTACTACGTATATCAGATACAGGGTTGGTGCCGTGGCTTTTTATGGGTTGAGTCGTACGTATTATATTCGTTCGAGGTGGGTGGTATGGTTACCCAGTGTTGATGTAGCGTGTCGCGCCAACCGTTCTCGAAATTTCGAGCACTTTCTTTGTTTTCGGGGTATTTTTTGTATATGTAAATAGCTAGAGCTCATTGCACGCGTTACGCAGTTTCGACGGTAGTATTCGTCTGGCGGCCGACTCGTGAGGCAATTACTAGCGCCCCGAGTTCTCGCGATTCCAAGAGATTATTTATCCCGACACCAGAAAAACCAACAAAATGAGTAATTTTTGTTAGATTTAAATTGTTAGAAGTATTAGAAGTGATTCTTTAGAGTAATAAAGAAGTTACAATTTGGATTATATTTCAAGTGTTAGCGAGCAACTTATTTTTACCTACGAATTCTCCCAAACTCTATTTAGTTTTATCGGCCTTAATTTTATAATTTGTTAAAGGCAGACACAGAATTAATTGAAGATACGTTTCATATAAACTATTTTTGGTAGACTCGTCAAACAATTATTAATTAATTATTCTAAACAAATAATTTCGACAATGCTTTTTATTCTATCAGTATTCCTGGTAGTAGAGATCCATAAAATTAATTGAATATAATGCAAGGGAATTATATTCGGAAAATAGCATAATTTATTTAGCAATAAATAAATTCTTTATTGTTTAAAATATTAGCCTTATAATAATAAGGATGTCTTCCCCAAGTTATTTTAAAATATCAAAGATACAGCAATCACACTCCACTGCGCAAGCGCAAGCAACTCGCGCAGGTCCGCGCAGATTGCAAGTACAGCGCGAGGCCTTATTACCTGTGCATAAATTCTGAAAACCATCTGAGGGTCATAACTCGGAAAATAGAGCCGGGTAAATTTGGGAAAGACTGTTAATCTACATAAAATGAGGCACGAAAAAAACCGCGAAAGACGGAACTACGAATATATAATTAAAAGCAAATTAAGGATAGTTTCCGAGGATAAAGGGGCAATCTAAAAAAGCTCCCAAATTTCTAAACACGTGTTTTCAATAGAAAATTGAGATAATCTCAGAAGATTATGCAAATTTCGGGAAAATATGAATAATCCTAAATACTTTTACATGCAAAAGTAACATCACTGCAATTAACATAATTTACTCTTTGCCTTAACATACAATAGCAAGTAATTAAAAATCTCAGCCTATACTTTCTCGAATTGTTTCAAATAAATTCCTACGACTTGAGAATATTGAAGGAATAATTTGTCATACCCGCAGTAATCACTCAAGGAGACAATTGTTATAAACAATCCATTTGTTATCAATAATTAAAATTAAGACTCATCATTTTCCTCGATTTGAAATATTATTAATAGTAACGTCAATTTATAAGGCAAAAGTTAATTAAAAAATTCACGCTTAATTAGATAATGAGGGCATGACCTAGGTGCGCGAGCCGATAAAGGGTTAATTGCGAAATTTTAATAACGCGCATACGGCCATCTTCCTAGATTATCTTTCGAAAAGATCTAAACTCGGGAAATAAAAGAACCCAGCAGCAGATTTCGCTTCTCTGTGCTTGTCGCCCGTTTCGCGTCTGTCGCTATATTCGCTGGTGGACTTAGCATCCGCCACGAGGCTCGCGTCGCATCCCACGTCATCGCCCGTTTTTTAAATCTCAAATTGTCGCGAAAGAAGTTACGTCTCAACTCGGACTCACGCAGCCACAACACTTCGCACTCACTCTATTCCTCCCGTCGCGATAAATAATCCTTAGTCGAGGGAACTGCTGACCGATCGCGCATTGTGGTAAGTGCTACGACTTACCTCGTTCAGGTTGCTCGACAACCTCAATGGCGCCTGTCTGGCCAACTCACCGTCTCAAAATTTGACTAATTTATTCCTTTTTGGAAACTTAGAGGCACTATATCTCACTCCTATCACTGTTATTATGGTTTTTGTCGTTGATTGGCTCTTGAGGCTGACCTAGCTCCTTATCTGTGTCTTACCATCACGCGTGTAATTTGAACGGCGTCGTGCAATGGTATTTTACCATGATTCCCGCAAATATCCCCCAGTTGCCGTATGGAGCATGCGCGGTGTCGCCTAAGGAACTCTGGGTTACATATGCGCAACAGTGTGGTCGCTCCATAACGCGCTATCGTCGATTCCTCTTCGTACCGTTCTTCCATCTCTCTCGTTCTACTGGCGGCATTGCAAATGGCCGCCAACTTATTGTCGTCGTCGTGATTCGGCGCCGCTTGCGCCCGGCATCGGCACCAGCACTGTATTGGTGTGCTGTGCCGCCTCCTGGCATCTCTTCCTCGGTGCCGAGAAAGTGCGCTGCTGCAGTACTGCCCTAAAACAAACGTCAGTTTCGCGACTAATGAGTGCTAGGACACATATCTCGAGCGACGTTTTGGGTTGCTCGGCGAGGACTTGCTGCCAGGGCGTGAGTAATAGTATCGTTCCCTATCTATTCCCTAACCTTCCTAATCCTAGTTGCAGCAGTGCAGTGCTTGTGGCTGCAGAAATGCACACAAGCCGCTTGCACTTCACACTGTTGTGCTTTCTGTCTCTCTTTCTCCCATTGCAATTCCTATTCTAACCTCCAACTCTACTCAATTTACCCTGGTCATTTAAAATCAAATTTTGAAACTCGGTGTTTTAGGTGGGACCCTCGAGTACCGTGGCAGTGGGTCACCTCACCCATCATGTGGCACGATACTCGTGTCACAACTTCTAAGGATATTCTCAAATACTTAAATGAAAATTGCAAAAAAATAATGTATGATTTAGTTTTTCAATATTTTAAAAACTATTATCGGATCATGATTTCACTTTTAATTTTGTTATTGTTATAGTTTTTCTTACTGTTCATGAAACAACTGCACAGATTGAAGTATTAACTTCTGACGAAAATTATGAAACCATACATTTTGTTAATTTATTGTTTAAATAAATACTTTATTTATTTATTTTATTTATATATTTGTTTATTTATTTTATTTATTTATTTTAAATAACTTTATTCTAATTAAGTTACAACAATATTCATAATTGTTACATAGAAGCCTTCGATTACAAAATCTGTATTCTTCAGTCATCTGTTTTCAAGGCATTTTTATAAAGTTGATGTGACAAGAATCTATAACTCATTTTAATTGGAAGGTGAAAAAAATTATATAAATATTATCAAGCAAAATAAATGAAAACTGTTTACATACGTTACAGTGTGAAGAAATTTACATCCAATTGATCAGGAGTTAGTGCTGAACTTCATACATGAAACTTCATTCTGATCTTTATTTATGAAACTTCATTATGATCTTTATTTATGAAACTTCCTTCTAAACTTTATATATGAGCAATATTACTTGAGCAAAAATCTAGCAGAACATTCAATGAATTCCTTTAAGGAGTAGTAAATAAGTTGAAATAACGAAAAACGGATTATTTCTAATTTTAAAAAAGAGAAATGCAAATACACAAAAAAAAATTTTTAAGTATTATCCATTTAGCCATAAGTATTATCGAAAAGAGATATTTTCTGACGTTAGAAAATTATTTAGTATAGATGATTTTCGCTATCAATATCGATCGCTAGAATCGACGAATAGAAGGACATATTTAGCTGCACACATAACAACCTGGAACACTTGAGGGACGACATCAGGGATCGAATCCAATAAGAGGGGAAATCGAGTAGCAGATACGTGACATGCACGGAGTGCATGTTGCATGATGTAAGACCTAGGATGTCCCAGAGAGGAGAGATAGACAATATATACATGAACTGGTTACCTCCTCTCAAAAGATTGGTGCGCAAAGAAGAATGCGTCACCATCGACGACTTCATGAACCAGTATTCAGAGGTCGAATATGTGCTAGAAAGACGTAGAAGCGATAGAACGCCACTTTCTCCAAGCAAAGCGGTGATGCCAGGAGTCGCATACAGAATGCGACGGAAAAGTCAGTTCAAGCAAGAAACGCTGACAAACATCGGGCTGTAGGGCCTGGTGAAAACGCTTCCGAGCTACCTAGACAAATCGACAAATACTATTGTCAAGGCAGTCCGCGAGTCACTTATGTCCAAACAAAGTGGGAGAGGTAAATCAAACAACCCACAAGGCAAAAGGATATACCAACAAAATGGCCAATCTAAAGGGCAGAATAGCCAAACAAAGTGCTCATAAAATGTTGGGCTGTGATACAAAGTGCGGGACCAAGCCCAAATACCCGGTCTGTTCGGAAAACGGACAGAAGGGAGGGTAGACGAAGTTGCTACTCTCCCAGTGACCACTGATATCAGACAGGTGGCATCAGACAACCACACTAGATTCTGGTGAACAACCGGAGGTTAATCTGGAAACCAAGTGGTGGTTGCAGGTGAAAGTGGGTCGATTCCACTTTCGCGCTTTGTACGATACATGTATATCGATCACGGTTATGGGTCCAATGCGCTTTTAACTCGCTGATGCATGCAATCGAACACTGCGATTCATACAAAATTCAAGCTTCTAGAATCCGTTGTCAATATTGAATATAATTTTTCGAATACTATTTGATTTTGGTGCGAAAAGTAGTGCTTTCTGTTACTTTTTTCGAATTGTCTGTGACGTGGGAACCACGTCACGTACATAACTTATTATTGAAAATAAACCCGAGCAAGAACAGCGAGTCCCGCGGCCGAAAACCCGACGACACTACCGAGCCGCAAAACTAAATAAAAAGGCACCGCGTAACCGCGAATATTCTTGTTTTTTTTTTATATTTTCCGAGGGCGCGAGCACGCGAGCGAGAGAGAGAGAAGACACCGAAAGTGACAGGCTGGGCCTGCACGAGAGCGAGAGAGAGAGAGAGAGAAACCGAAGACGACTTACCAGGGTTTTCCTGGCCGTCCACGGCCCCCGATGACGACAACCAACGGGAGGTTCCGTTGCAGGCATTTCAGAGGCCTTATGACGACGACGACCCGGCCCACCGACGACGACAACAACCACGGGAAGAGACGACGACGACAACGACGAGAGACGACGACGGCAGCACTCTCGCGCATTACACCGTCGAGAGCCCACGGACACTCCCGAGGCTAGGGATCACGACGACAAGCCCGAGGAACACCGATACCGAGGCCAACCGACGACGAGGCCGAGGATGACCGATCACGAGGCCGAAGGCGAGCAGACGGCGAAGACACGGCAACACGTGTCCGCGCAGCGACGAGTGGCGGCGGCCATGTTAGCGAGGAAGCGAGAGAGAAAGAGAGAGCGTGCTGCCGACGGAGAGAGAGCGCATACTGCTGTGCGAGAGAGAGCGTAGGCATACTACGGCACGAGAGAGTTAGAGAGCGCGGAGTGAGAGAGAGAGTAGAAGAAGGAGAAGACGCCGAGGATGCGGAGAAGACTTCCGCCCGCATCACTCGCTGTTCGTCCGTGCTCGTGGCCAGACGTGTTTACACCGTACCTACAAGTTTCTGACGACGCGCGAGGAGATCAAGCCAGATAGAGAGAGAGAGAGAGAGAGAGAGAGAGAGAGAGAGCGTGGAGCTACCGAGGGAGCGGACGAGGCTGCATCCGTTGGTGCCGCAGCAGGCAGGGTTCGACGATGAATGGTCCGCCATACCGGGTAGTAAGTGCGCGTCTCGTACTCCGGGCGGCCGAGCCTCGCTGCTGGGGACCGAAAGAAGTCGGAATCCAGAGAGAGAGAATTGAAGAGACCGGACGCCAAGGAATAGGATCGGTAGGAAGCGGTTCGCGAGGGAAAATTCGGGAAAGTAGAGTTGCGTGGGGAAGCAAGTGCGCGGGAAATGGCGGCTTGTTCGGGGTAGCGGCTTGATGGTACGCGTTGGTTTTCGATTGTGGCGGATTTTCGTGCGAGAGAGAGAGAGAGAGAGAGAGAGATAGAAATTCGAACGCCACGGATTTTCGCGAGAGAGTGAGAGAGAGATATACATAAATTCTGAGTTAGAGAGAGAGCGTTAGAGAGAGGGAGAGCAGGGATAGGAGATTAATTATTTTGTGCGGGAGAGAGAGAGAGAGACAGATAGAACATTAGTTATATTTCGTGCGAGAGTGCGAGAGAGAAAAGAAGTAATAGACAGGGTTATAGAAGTATTTGCTAGTACTGCGCGAGAGAGATAGATAGATAGATAGATAAATATAAGTTTATTTGTAATGGTATACAAAATGTACATGTTAATACAATAGATTTTTCTTTGAAGCATACATTTTCATATTTTTTTGATTTTCATAATCGCACGTTTCCAGTCTTTCTATGATATCACAGATTATTCAGTCTTACATTATATTATTTTAAAAAGTTACAACTTAAAGTAATATCACAGAGCGTCTTAATTAGAGTACAAATAAACAAATTTAATATAAAAAGCGATCAATATCTATCAGTCTTATTGGTTAAGAATATAAAGATTTTTACAACACAATCACACATTCACTCATTCTACCACACAGTCACTCACGCCGATAAATACACTCACACTTTCTAAAAAATAAGTATATGGGACAGAACATAATAAATTAACATACAGAAAATTTACAGTCCTGACCCAAGCGTGTAGTGTAAGTCACTAAAATCAAGCGAATAAGAAATCACAGGTGCAGCCCGTGGCAGGACTAAGGATCAAGATCAAGCAGGTGTTGATAGATCGCCGTCTTAAATCTGCGCAAAGATGGTAGGTTGCGCAGAGAGTCCAGGAGAGAGTTCCAAAGGCGCGCACATTGAACTTGGAAAGACCTCATTCCTGTCTCCGTGCGCACCCTTAGTATTGAAAGTTCTTGTGCAACACCCCTGCTAGTGCCCCTAGGCTGATGCCTGCTGAAAAAAGCTGCCAAGTACTGAGGTTCATGTAATCGAAGGATTTTATACATAATAATTGCAGCAAAATAATTCCTTCGAGAGTCAGCACGCAACCAGCCCAGTTGCTTTCTATAGGGGGTGATGTGCTCGTCCCTCCTAACACCATAGATGTATCTCACACATGTATTATTCAGTCTCTGTAACCGTATTCTTTGCTCGTCGGACGCATCAAGCAACACTACAGCGCAATAGTCTAGATGTGGTACGACTAGGGCTTCAACCAATCTTCTGCGTAAAGTCTCGGTGGTACATGCCCTTATAAACCGCAGGCTATAAAGGGCTTTATTTACTTTTTTAGTTACACAATCGACCTGCGGTTTCCACGTTAATTTACTATCTAATGTAACAC
>UELV01164622.1:0-10712 GCA_900490015.1 Megastigmus stigmatizans
GGTAGTGGGTATATAAGGAGGCTAAACACGCTTTTCATTTCAGTCTCTGAGGAGGAGCCGGAGCGGGCTCGAAACGTAGGGCGTTTGAGTGGTGGAAGGCGATCAGATTTTCCTTTACTAATATATGTTTTTTCAGGTTTAAATATAAGTTTATTTCAGATTCTGCGGTAGTGATTATAAACAAGGGCAATCTGATTGTTCATTAATACTGATTAGACTGTAAGACCAACCAGTGTTATTAACATAATTTCTTTAATTTCTACATAATATTTATATTCTGTATATTCAACAATTATTGTAACATTAAATTTACACTAAATCAAAAATTTCATACAATACTATTAATTGAATTATAAGTCATTATAATTATTCGAATTATGAAAATCTCTAAAGCAATTATTTTACAGAGTTATACAAAGGCTTACTCTACATATCACCAAAAATAAAAATTCTCTTATCACAATTTTGTTTTTAGCGACGCTGAGAAAATTTCTCATCCAAAAAATTGGTTTCAGTAGCATTAGACATACCGTTAAAAGCATTTTGCAAAATCTTAGATTATGATGAAGGCGTTCCCTGATTTTGGTTACTACAGTAGCCAAATTTCATACAAGCCTATGCATTTTTTAAACTGTCATTAAAATATTTTTACCTATCAAACTCTGTTCATAAACAACTTAATAAACGTACTGAAAAGTTTTTATCCAGTAAAATTTCCATAAGGTATTTTAAGAGAAATACAAATAAACATAAATATAACATTTTGATTTTTTGGTTAAAATGGATTTAAATAATCGACTCATGTAAAAAAAAATTATAATATTAAGTGTACCACTGCCGTTTTCTATTTGTATTTATCATATTTATAGACTTTATGCAAGTAAGAGTGATTAAGAATGCTTTTTAAATTGGATAGACGATGGCTACTGCAACAGCCAAAAGCAGCGTTCAGCTTAATGAGATTAACATATAATTTTTTTAAAGGGAAAATCAAACTTTGATACATATCGAAAAAGATAGGTTTTGTGACGAGTTGTGCGAGAGAAAGAGAGAGAAAAAGGGAGAGAGAAAGGGAGAGAGAAAGGGAGAGAGAGAGAATGTAATTTATTGAGACCGGGAGGTAGAACCCCATTTGGCCTCTTTGTAAAATACCAAAGTAATACAATATAAATGTAATAAGTAACGTCAATAAAATATTGAAAGTAATAATAATAATAATCTTAATAATAATAATAATAAAAATATGAATAAAATGAACTGTATTAGGATAAAAAATAAAGTATAATAAAAATAAAAATGAAAATCAATAAGTAATTAAATTACAATAAAAATTAAAAATTATACTGCCAAGAGAAAAATATGTGTAAAATCAAAAGAAATATAGTTAAAATTGAAGTGGCAGTCTCTTGAGATAACTAGCTCCGGATAGTGTCATCCCCTTCTCTCTTCAGTCGATGAATCGAGTAGCGAAACTGTGGCACGGTCAGCCGTTCACCCTCAGGCCCTCCAGAAGGATTTTAGACTCCCAGTCAGCCTTGTTTCGCTCGAAGAGGTCGTGAAAGAAGTCCGACTTGAAGGCTGAGTTGGGGCTGAAGTCTGGAGGTGGAAAATTATTAAGAACGGATGATGCAGTGATGATGAAAGACCATCGCATCGCCTACGTCCTTGGTGTAGCGTAAGTCACGACCCTGGTGGAAGACGTCTGGAAGAGCGCGTTCAGACGCCCAAATTCGTACGCGTGAGATTAGCGGCAAGATAGGTCGAGTTGCGATACGCCAAAATGTTAAACGCCAGACAACCTATGAAGTATTCTCGGTATCTGGCCGCAGAAAGTCAACCTAGGTCAATGCGGTGCGGAGTGACTTGTCCCAAACGGGGGATGTTGCCACATACAAAACGCACACACGCATTAAGTGCACGTTGAATCTTGCTGGTGCACATTTTACTAAGAGCGAGGTAAACAGCGCAAGCGTAATCAAAGTGGGGACCAAATTCTCTCAACTAAATTCTTCTTCGTGGGAACAAATAGAGCATGTTAGTAGAATTTGAGAGAACGAAGAGAATAGTGGACACGACGTAGAACTTGGTTTACGTGAAGTGTCCAGTTGAGAGTGGGGAATATTAAAACACGAAGATTCTTAATGAGGGACGCGTAAGAAATAGGAACCCCAAGAATGGTGACCTTCAAGACGCTCTCGAGGTCCGGGCAAGAAATGAAGGCCTTCCTATTTGAGAGCATCGTCTTAGTCTTCCCGGCGTTAAGGAATAGGCCATTTTCAGCTGCCCAGACGGCCATGACCTCTGCATCGCGTGTAATCGCAGCAATGTCTTCACAAAGATTGGCAGGCGGAAAGCAGTAGTAGATTTGAGTGTCATTGGCGAAGATCATATGCCGAGAGATACTCAGAATGGACGGAAGATCGTTGATAAAAACAATAAAAAGAAGTGTAATGGTGAACGGCTAAATTGACCGTCATGGAACGTTATGTTGTAAAAATTTTAATTTCTTTATTATGACGTTTCGAGGGTCTGCATACTTATACCCTCCTCTTCAGGCTGATAACAAATTTAAATATACAAATTTAATTATCTACAATAAAAATTAAAAATTAATACACGGAAGGAACCGGTGAACAACGTACCTTATATAACTTACAAACTAATGTATAATTTAGTGTGTTGTTAACATAAAACACTACCACTGATGAAATCTTTGTCAATTACTACAAAAAACGAGAAATAAAAAAAGGAATTAAAATAGAAATTAATAAACTTTATTAAAAATTAGAAATTATTTATTTAAACCGCGGAAAAGTCACTTTCACTTTTTTCTCCACTTTTTTCGCTCATAATTAATGAGATTAGTCAGAACTTATATTATACTTATATAGGTGCGGTCGATCGCGAAGGAAATCGGTATACTAATCTATATAATAATTGTGAAAGAGTCTTCCGAGATCATGAACAATATGTGAAAAGTGAGGGGAAAAAAACCAAACAGCGAAGAGACGAAAACTGAGTCCATACTCGACGTTCGATCTCTTTGACAAAAACATTGACGGAGTGGTCAAGAAAGACATCCTCAAAACAGTGAACACTTTCGTAAAAAAGAAAACACACCTCCCCCACGAAGATGCAGCTTTACGAGACAACAGGCGAAGCTAACAGGCGCGCAATGAGAGATGTTCCTCACTGGCTGCAGCACGCGTAAACCACCTCCTCCCCACGCATAGTTCCCTAGTAGGCGGGCCGAAGTCAGTCCAGTCGTTGTCGACTATAGACGTAACTCGGATCCGCCCACCCTCAGTAACCGAAAGCCTCTTCTGATCTTATAATATCCGGATTCGTCCCGTCCCGTCGTGGTCGGAATATTTATATAAATAAGACTTATAACTGACAAATTAATATGTGAAATTTAACCAATAATTACGAGTGCTTTTGTATTAGCTTTAAAGTTGTTTTATAAACGTTCTTTAGAAAATTTGTGTCTTCAATTCTATTAAGCGTGTTTTTATGGTAAAAAATGTTCATCATCTCAGAAAACTCTCTTTTGAATTTGTTACTCTCTCTCTCTGTCAATAATCTTAACATCATCAAAATTGCGGTGGTATACGCATGCATGGCAAGAGCTGATCTTTTCGAAATGTTTTTTACGTCATGTTTGTACTCGTCTCTACGGTTTTTTAATTTTTCCTTGCACACCTATGTATATACAATCACAATCATTGCAACTAATCTTATAAGCAATGTTATTTGTGTCTAACGAATCTAAGCTATCTTTGCCAAGTCTTATCATATTGTTAAGTTTATGGAGTTTTTATTAATACTAGTAATGTCAGGCTTACGTAAAATGTTATTAATAAACGGTGTCAAATTTTTTATGTATGGCAAAACTATTTTATTTAATGTAGAATCTATTTTGACTTGTTTGATTATCAAAAAACAATCGTCCACGTATCTTTTATATAAGTATATATCATGTTTTACGGAATTTAAACATGATGTTTCAAGGGCTTCCAAGGTAATTTCTGCAAATCATGGGCTTGTAAAAAAAACCATTGGAGCCCCCATGACTTGCTTCTAGAATTTATTGTTGAACTGTATGTAAATGGAATTTAAAAGTAAGTTTATACTATATAAAAACTCTTGTTTTGATAAATTCAAATGATCTTTAATATACCTCCACTTTTTTGCCATTGCTTGTAATATGAGGTCTTTCGGGAGGTTAGAGAAAAGAGAGACCACATCAAAAGATACTAGATTGTAATTATCGGGAACTTGTGTGCTGTTAATAATCTCTTTGAATTTCAAACTGTTTTGTAATGATGAACTGGGGCGCGGTATATATTTATTGAACAGTAACGACAAGCCTTTATCAAAATTATACATCGGAGAGTTTAAGGCTGAAACCCTGGCAAGAGTGGAACTGTCAAGGTTATTCGGAACGCCCTGGAAACAGTTAGACAGTTCAAATGCTCCTTTTTGTTTCCATGAATCAATTAATTTTTTACAGATTTTTGTAGCATAGGTAGAAGAGACTTTTGTTTTAATTTGTAGTACGTTTTACTTTTTAAATTTATTTCCACTTTGCTAATATATTCCAATTTGTTCATTACGACCGTGACGCTACCTTTGTCAGCGTGGGTAAATGAAAGTTCGTCGTTACTTTTCATAAAGCGCTTAGTTTTTTAAATTTTGTCTCATAAAGCTGCATCTTCATGGGGGAGGTGTGTTTTCTTTTTTACGAAAGTGTTAACTGTTTTGAGGATGTCTTCCTTGACCACTCCGTCAATGTTTTTGTCAAAGTGATCGAACGTCGAGTATGGACTCAGTTTTCGTCTCATCGCTGTTTGGGTTTTTCACCCCACTTTTCACATATTGTTCATGATCTCGGAAGACTCTTTCACAATTATTATATAGATTAGTATACCGATTTCCTTCGCGATCGACCGCACCTATATAAGTATAATATAAGTTCTGACAAATCTCATTAATTATGAGCGAAAAAAGCGGAGAAAAAAGTGAAAGTGACTTTTCCGTGGTTTAAATAAATAATTTCTAATGTTTAACAAAATTTATTGATTTCTATTTTAATTCCTTTTTTCATTTCTCGTTTTTTGTAGTAATTGATAACGTTTTCATGAGTGGTAGTGTTTTATGTTAACAACGCACTAAATTATGCATTAGTTTATAAGTCGTATAAGGTACGTTATTCCCCGGTTCCTTCCGTGTATTAATTTTTAATTTTTATTGTAGATAATTAAATTTGTATATTTAAAATTGTTATCAGCCTGAAGAAGAGTGTATAAGTATGTACACCCTCGAAACGTCGTAATAAAGAAATTCAAATTTTTACAACATTTACGTTCCATGACGATCAATTTAGCCGTTCACCATTATTAAAAAATATATTATATGTATTAAAAAAAAGGAACGATAGATTCAACATTAAAATTAATAAAAAGAAGCGGTTCACGGACGCTCCCTTGCAGGACACGGGCCATGACCTTGAGTTACGTGAGACGTTTAAGCTTTGATAGCAAGAGAGTGTGAGGTACTGTGTTGAAAGCCTTGGCCAAAAAATCGAAGAGAATGAGCGCAGTGATCATGCGCATATCTATAGCGAAACGCTCGTCTCCAGGACTCTGGGAAAACGCCACTTCTAAATGAATTATTAAAGAATGTAGTGACAGGGGCTACTAGCGAGGAAGCAGCCAGGTTGAAAATGTCTGCAGAAATTCCGTATGAATACTTTTAAATTTTATTTTTATGGTTATAGTAGTCTTTATAGGTTTCATTTTAGCGCGGCAATTTTTATAGTTGCTTCTATTCGGATACTTTTAAACGTTATTTTTATAGTTGCAGTAATCTTTATAGGATTCATTTTAGCGTTGCTATTTTGCTAGTTGCAGCAGTTTGGATACTTTTAAAAGCTATTTTTATAGTTACAGTAGTCCTTATAGGTTTCATTTTAGCGCTGCACTTTTGATATTTGCACATCTTTGAATACATTTGGAAGCTATTTTTATAGTTACAGTACTATTAAGACATTCATTTTAACGCTCAATTCAGATAGTTGCAGCTGTTCGAATACTTTTAAATTATATTTTCATAGTTACGGTACTCTTCATAGGTTTCATTTTAACGCTTCTATTTTGTGTAATGCTATTGCGTCGGTTAGCCTCTCCGGCCCGGGAACTTAGGAGTTTACCAGGATTCTAAGTGGAGAGGAGGATGGTATTGCAAATAAAAGATGGTGATTACTGCTGTGAAATATATTCTATAAACTTAAAACTAATACAAAAGGAACTATAAACATCTAGACGGGTATCTACACAAAAGTCTTTGGAGCAATGCGAGGATTACTTGTGAATCTGTCCAGTAATGAATTGTAGCTGCATCGGTCCTGAGGTCATCTTGCAGCTTGCGCAGTAGCTTTGCGAGCAGTACCGCTCCGCAAAGCTCAAGACGCGGAAATGACTCCATCTTAATAGGCGCTACCTTGCTTTTGGCGACAAGCAAGGTTGCCTATATGTTCTGGTTACTATCGTGAAGTACCAGATATACCGCAGCTGCGTAGGCCTTCTCCGATGCGTCGAAGAAACTGTGAAGGTGCCAAATTGAGTATTTGTAGACTCCGCACCGGCGTGGAATGCGGAGCGCCTCTAGAGCCGGGAGTTATTTTCGGAAGTTTTCCCAGAAATCCCGTGTTTCGGTGCTCACTGGCGAATCTCAATCCATGTCGGATAGCCAGAGTAGCTGCAACAATACCTTGGCACGAATGACGATCGAGGCGAACCACCCGAGAAGGTCGTACAGCCTGGAGACTTCACTGAGGATGGAACGCTTAGTCGTCACGGTAGAGTGACTGCATAGTTGCACCTTGTAATGAAAGTCATCAGCGCCCGGAGACCACTGCAACCCTAACGTAGGTACCGCGTCTTGCTGCTTGAAGGTGCGTACCGAGAGGTCTGGTTTCTCCTTTCCGGTGAGAATGGCCGGGTGATTGGCCGACCATTTGCCGAGATCTATGCCTGCAGCCGCTACAGCCTCTTGAAGTTCGCGACGAGCCAGTTGCGCGTCATGCAGCGTGTCTGCACCGGCCAGTGCGTCATCTATGTAGATATGATGGCGCAGTATGCTGCCTGCAACGGGATACTTATCGCCTTCATCCTCGGTATTCAAGCACATATTTTAAATTAGTTTACTGCTACGTAGTTTAAGGTGATTTTCCTTGAGCGCAACTGCAGAATAGCTCTAAGAATTTTTGCCCTTTTTTATTACCTGGGAGTTTCCTAACCGGGCCGTACCGCTCAAAAATAATGACCGCCGAGTTACTTGCATTTGGCAACCACATGTCGGCCAAACATGCCGAACGCACGTTTTCGGCACTTTTTATTGTATTTACTTAGGGCACATGTTAGGCCTCTGTCTTTTTCCATTTTTTGCCTACGTTGGAAAATTCCGGTAAAGAATCCAAAACTAACGTCGTTTTAAGGCTCATTTCTGCAATAAAGTATACTCCTTCCGAGGTATTCTGCCAAGGAAAATCTTTCTTTCAGTCAGTTGGTTCTTAGACTCCGCTCGGTTTAGACGAGTTGGTTTTCAGACCCGCTCAGTTCGCACGAGTCGGTGCGCACTTAGTCTCGAGGTCCGATACATCAAGTGATTCGGCTAGAGACGCATTTTTCTAAGAATTGTTGTCGAGGTCCGACCCAATCAGTGATTCGGCTAGAGACATCTCCATAATCAATACTTTCAATTATTTGTGTAAACTTATTATATTGTCGAATTATGCAATATGTTATTAGATATTAATAGTTAGAATAAGAACTTTTGTTTAAATAAATAAATTGAACTTTAATACAGCGCCGCAGTTTATTTTATTTTAGTGATCCTAAAAACACAAACTAATGAATTGTGCGCGCAACATATGGTCCTTCGAGCCGGATATACCGAACTGAACATCAAGTGAAGTTTTTTTTCAACGAATTTTCTACTTAAATTCAAAGTGATTTAGTGGTTCAAAAGTGCATTTTCGGGACAATCAAACAGAGAACTCGGACTTTTATTGCAAGAGGCATTTGCAATAAACACGACTCATTCAATTAGAGTCGACTTCGACTGACAGAATTCTTCACGGAGGAGAAAAATCATTGCTGGTGAGTCTCTACACTTTAATTCCTATCTAATATCCAAATTCCTTTTAAACGAACTTTGACTTGCAACTAATATCAATATGGAGGAGTTAAAGAGAAAACGCGCGGTAGTTAAGGGTGCCTTAAAAGGGTGAAAATATTAGAGAATTACAAACGCGATTAGCAAAGGCAGACTCACTGCTTGATAAATTTGATAGAATTCAGACGGATATTGAGATTTCACTTGCTGAAGAAGATCGTGCAGAATTCGAGAAAAATTATGACGAGGCAACAGCAAAAGCACAAACAATAATTGATGAAGATAGAGTAACAGCCTCACGTGAAGATCTTCAAAGCTTAGCCGCTTCTCCAACGAACGTTAGTAACAGTGAACATCAGCATTCTTTTGGAGTTCATTTACCAAAATTAGATTTGCCAAAATTCGATGGATCTTATGACAAATGGGTAAAATTCCGCGATACATTCGAATCATTAATTCATCAAAATACTCGACTCAGTAACGTTCAAAAGTTCCACTATTTGAACTCGTCTTTGACAGGAGAAGCAGAAAATACAATCGCGGCACTAGGCATTTCAGATGCAAATTACTCCGCTGCTTGGAAAAGACTTACGGAACTTTACGAAGATTTAAATGCTTTAATTTTTCATCATGTACATAAGTTGTTTTGTCTACCACCACTTACGCGAGATTCTCACGTAGATTTGCGCGAACTCGTAGATAACATGAACAATCATTTGACCGCTCTCAATTCGTTAGGCGAACAAACAGGGCATTGGGACATCATGATTATTTATTTGTTAACATCCAAGTTAAATGCATCTGCTAAGTGTGAGTGGGAAAAGCGATTGACAAGGCTTATAGAGAAACCATCTCTAGCACAGATGACGCAATTTTTAGAACAGCATTTCAAATATCTGCACAAGGTAAATCTAGATAAAAATAGTAGCATTCAAACAGATAAAGTTGGCAAATCTAATAGCAACTCTAGGACAGCATCTTCAAGACAGCACAATGTCAAAACATACGCTGTCACCACGACCAAAGCATGTTCTTTATGCAAACGGACACATGGTCTATATGCATGTGAAGAATTCAAATGTTTGTCAGTACCGGCCCGCATAAACAAGGTGAAAGAGTTAAAATTGTGTTTCAATTGTTTGTCGACCGGGCACAGAAACCTCAAGTGTAAGTTTGAGGCTTGTATGCAATGTGGCAGTAAACACAATACATTACTGCACAAGGACATTACAAGGCCTCGATCGCCTAATGTACCCCCAGAAGAAACATCTTCACCTATTAGGATAGAACCCTTGCCAAGCAATTCGGCAAAAATCATGACGACGTATACGTCGCAAAAAAACATACCGTACGTCTTGTTGAGCACCGCTAACATTTATATATGCGATAAGCAAGGAAGAAAACACGAATGTCACGCACTTTTAGACACGTGCTCACAAGCACATGTAATCACTACAAGATTATGCAATTTGTTAGAACTTACGAAAACAAGATCAATAAATACATTGTCTGGCATAGAACAAGGCAAACAACAGGTACTAGGCCAAGCAACAACAAAGATAATGTCCAAGATAACAAACTTTTCAGACACCATTACGTGCCTTATCTTAGATCAAATCTGCACAAATTTTCCAGAAAAGAATTTAGACGTGTCTCACGTAAAAATCCCAAAGGGAATAGAACTTGCGGATCCGAATTTCGCCTGCTCTCGACCTGTCAATTTACTAATAAATGCAGGACTATTTTATCAATTGCTTTGTGTAGGAAAAATTCAATTAAACGACAAAGATTTGATCTTACAAAAGTCAGTCTTTGGATGGATCGTCGGTGGTAATTTGCCAAATCCAAGGCCGGCACAATTAAAGGTCGTTTTTCAGTTAGTACGGAATGACCAGCTGGACAAACAGCTTGAGAAATTCTGGAATATCGAGAATTGTTTTTCCGAGTCGTCAAATAAAATAGCACGTACAAAGGACAGTAGTGAAATTCACTTTGTAAAAATCACCGAACGAGATACAGACGGACGCTTTGTTGTAAGCATTACATTCAAGGACAATGCATCCGAATTAAGGGAGTCAAGGGAGTTGGCAGAAAAAAGATTGATTTCATTGGAAAAACGATTGGCAAGGAACTCTGAATTGCAAGAGCAATATCGTCAATTCATTAATGAATATGAACAGCTGCAAAATGATAATTTCAAAAACACGGTTAATTTATTTATTTATTTATTTATACCAGAGTATATACAATAATTACAGAAAATATTGCACAAAATTAACATTACAATGAAGTAATCCAGCAGAGGATATGAAATCCTGCGCGCTGGTCTGGCTTTATATAAACTAAAATTTAAAAATTTAAAAAACACTTAAAACTAACTTAAAAAACTAATAGATAAAGCCTGCAATCCGCTCAAATCCGTACTTGTATCCTGGTAACTTGGTTACCAGGTCAAATCAGAAAATCGCAAATTGCATTCTTAATCTTAATCTTGTTGAAATTTGATATCTTCATCTCCAGTATCTTGCTAGCAT
>UELV01164623.1:0-15669 GCA_900490015.1 Megastigmus stigmatizans
GCTGCAACTCCGAATGGCAGCTTGGATAGCCTCAGATCCTCCGGTGTGATGGGTCCCCATAGGTTGTGCACTATGGGACGCTGGTCGATGTGCGGCTCCGTGGTGGTAGGTGGATATGTCAGCACTGTGGACCAGTAGGGCTCTAGTATCTCTCGAGGTGGCTGTCTGGCGTTGTCGGTGACCCCAGGATCCTCTTGATGCAGCTCGCTCGGTTCCTCTTCCACTGCTTCTGAGTGATGGCGTACTCAGCTCTCCGGGCCTTCCTACGGTTCGTAGGTGGTGGTGGTCTCCAGGCTGCACGTCTCGGAGGTAGGTGGAGAGGCACTCGAAGACGGTGGTCTTGTCTGCTCCGGAGATGGCTCGCTGCATCAGACTCTGCAGTCTCTCCTTCTGGTAACCGCTCCCGTCGAGCGCCGGGAGCCCTCCCAGGTATGTCAGGAAGGGGTCCGGAGGTTCTTCGACGGCGGGCAGCACCGTTGCCGGGTCTTCTTGCGGAGCTGGCGATGGTGGTGGTGTAGGTGGTGAAGCTCGCTCTTCCAGCTGGGCGATGTATTGCTGTACCATGTCCTTGTAGTCCTGAGGACGTCGGTGCGCTCCTATCGCTTTGACGTTGCGATGCGGGAATGTTCATAGAAGGCCCTTGTTGGTGAACCTCTCCCCTGCGATGGTTAGTTCGGCTTCTCGCCGAGCGAGGAGAGAGGTTTCATCGGTGGTCCATCTGGCACGCTTTGGCTCCTTGATGTTCTGGGCGTCGTACCAGGCATTGTGGACTCTGCGGTGGTGGATTCCTCGGCCGGTGATGGTCGTGAATGGTCGGTCGCATCCTGGGAACTCGCAGACGAAGTTCCCCTCCTGGTCGCCTCTGCTTTGGGGTTGCTGAGTTGGAGCAGGCCGGCCAGTGGGCCACCTGCTGTGGTTATCCAAGGCTGCGCGTGTCGTTGAAGGGCCAACTTGTGACGGTTGGTCGGGCTGGCAACCCGAGAGACCCATCACCGAGACCCCATTAGCGCTTTTTACTTGGTGCTACAGTAGCCCGGCACGTGTAAACGCTAGAGTACGTGAGTGCGAGAGAGAGCGCGAGCCCTCGCAGCTGCAGAGGCAAGTAAGTCGCCAGCGTAGGCCAGACAGAGCCGAGAGGGGTGCGCTCAGCTTGGCGAAAGCCAGCAGCGTGGAACCAGCGCGAGCACGGGCGCATAGGCGTAACAGCCAAAAATTTGATTTTAATATATTTTAATATAATCAAGCCATTGATAGCGCGTGCTCGTGGCTGTGGGCTGTGCGTAGTGATATGTGCTACGCGCAACATAGCTAGTGGTTTGCGAGCGTTAATTGTTAATTAATGGAAAAAGAATTGTTACAAACATTTTTTTGTTATAAATGATTGGACGCGAGGTGCTTCATTCGTCCGAGTGATTAGTGCAGTTGTGTTCAGGGTGGATTATACTTAAATAATCCACCGTACATCAGTAAAATCGGGAGAATAACTGTCGGTAAAACAGTTGAAAATTTTTTATTTTTTTTCCCCCTCTTTTTCTGCACGATATTGTTAAGCAAAAGGTTGTTTAAGATAATAGGAAGAGACGAGTGAAGCACATCACGGTATTTATTATTGTGATAATTGTAATTCATTGATTATTTGTCGCGTTGGTTTTTTATGTTTTCAAGAAAAATTTTGCGCGGCGAATATTTAATTTAAGTAGCGGCGAAGTGCTTTCGGGAGAGAATTCGTGCCATACGGGGAATTGGGTTTTTTAGTGTGGCATGAATTAGAGTTTTTTAGTGGGAAAAATTTTGTTTTTTTTTTACATAAAGGAAAAAAAAAGAGAGATTCGCTCAAAGGGCGAATAACTCCCAAGGGCACAAGGAAGCGATCTCGGTACACCACTAGCGGGATTCGAACCTGCGACTACAGGTAGCGAGAGTTTGTAAGCGGAGAGGTTCGAACGAGTGCAAGAAGAGAAGTTCGAACATAGGAAGAGTTCGAACTTGTGCACACTAAAACTCGAACCCTAAGAATAATTTACAAGTGTGCAGGCCAAAGAAGCTTGTACACTTGGAAAATTAAAAACAAGTGCACTAGCAAGGAAAGCTAGTGCATCGAGTGCCAATGACCTCGAAAAAAAGAGGATTCGAACTTGGAGGGTCGAGATTCGAACCCCGCGAAAAGTCGAATAACTATTCGAGGAAGTCCGGAAATGTGCACTAGTGCTAGTAAACTAGTGCACTAAGCTAGATTCGAACTCAGGAAAGAGTTTCGGACGCCGGATTTTAAGGAATTGAACGCGAGCTTCAGCGTAAAATTCTAAGAAATGGCAGAATCAACGCTGAAGGCACTGAAAGGATGGTGCTACAGCATAGAGGAAGGAGAGTTGGACGAGGTGCTGTCAGCACTGCAGTTGAGTCATCGAGGCTGGCAGTTCGACAAAAAGCATCGTCTACAAAAATGGCTGCTTGGAGAATATTCGGCAGCCGATTTCGAATCGACGTATGAGACGGACGAAATAAAGACCCAGATGCAGCGTGAAGAGCTGCGTCGAGCCTATATTGAAGAAAAAGCTTTTGAAGTATCCTGTTCAACGATATATGACGAGAATATCAGTCATGACAGCACACATCGAGTACAACTGCTGGCAATGGACACGGTTATTAAGAAGAGCGATGAGCAGAGAGAAGCGCAGCTGTACTAGTTGGATAAATCCCGGCAAGAGGGTGTGAGGAAGGTAGCAGCTGGCGCACAGCAACAATCGGAGCTCCAGGAAGAGAGCTCTGGGGATGACGAGCAGAACGGTGGTGAGCATGGAGAAGAGCCATCGCAGCATAAGTTGGCCAATGAGGGGACGGAAGCGGCAGAGAAGAGCGGGAAAAGTATAGAGGAAGGCCCGTTATCAGTTCCAGTAGGCCAAGAATCAGTGAATACGCGGGGATATTCACTGAAATAAAGCAGCAGCTCGTTCTGTTGAATAAACGGGTAGGAGAAGTATCGCAGCGCTGCACAGTAGTCGAGGGAGAGATGAAAGCCCTGGCTGCAGTGGTGCACAGCAGCAGCTGGAGTCAGCTGAGGCCAACGTCGACGGAGTTTTCCCTCCAGCAAGTTGCGAAACGCAGTGAAGTGACTTCCAGTGCACGAGGAGAGTAGAACGCCGTTGAGGCCAAGCGTGACTGGTTCTGGCCTGTATCAGGAGATGCAGGCCGAAAATACTATGCTAAAGAGACATCACGTAAATTTCCAGGACACGTTCATCTATTATCCTGGAAATAGCAGTCTGAGAGAGGATGCGGGTGTGCAGGGACACATTCCGAAAGTTTCAGGTGCTAGGGTTATAAGTACAGCCTGGGAGAGGGGGAATCTCTCGGTTAGCAACAGACTCGAGAGTTTTAGCACCGAAACAGTGGATCTGAGCGGGCATGAGTCGCTCAGATCCAATGACAGATGCGGTGCACACCGCGACATGTAGGCCAGATCGTACGCAAGTGGCAAGTGCGATTTGCTGGCGAGAAAGACCAGATTATCGACGTTTTTCTGACAAGAGCGGAAGAATGTCGAACTCTGGCAAATCTGACAGAGGAGGAATTATTATTCTATCTGTCAGAATTACTGACGGGAGTTGCGGCCATTTGGTATAGGAATGGTCGCGACAAATGGAGAACTTGGCCTGAGTTCTGCGCAGCCGCCAGACGATGGTATGGCGTTAACAAAGGGTTTCAGCAACGCTTAGTTGCTGAAGCAAATGCGAGAACTCAGGGCCAAGAAGAACCTGTACGTGATTTTATAACCTGTTTGCAGGCAATCATCTTGAAGCAGGTCCCTGTGCCACCAATAGAGGCACAGTTGGACCTGATGCATCGGAACATGCTGCCTAAACAGCAATACATGGTGCGCCGAGCTAATGCGCGAGATGTTGAGAGGTTGAACTCATCACAGCAGCAGGCGAAACATTTAAGCCTCCGCCATCGCCACAGCATACAGTTATGCCAGACATGGCGTATAGGAGGCCTGTGAAGCCGCACAAGACGAAACTACCGGTTGCAGCGGTGGAAACGAAGGTAACGGCATTGGCTCAGGTCTTGAAGGAAATCAAGATAATAGCCGAGAAGTTGAATGATCGCTCTCGAAGTCATTCATCAAGGGGTTCCAAGAAGAAGCCATGGGGGCGCCGCAGCTCTCCAGCGGCTAAGAACCCCAACGGTGAGAGAGGCAAGGGGGATGGTTCAACTAGTTCCAAGAGAGCCTTTCAAGTGCTTTACTTGTGACAAGCCGGGGCATTCGGCAAGGAACTGCCCGAGTAGAAAGCCGGAAAACGAGAAAGGGAGCACGCAGTAGAGGGCACTGCGGCTCCTAACATCCAGCCGAAGACCTCGGAGCAGGCCGAAACAGCTGGCGAGAGTTGCTCAGAGGTTATGAGAACCTCTGAGCAGCATGAGAAGTCGTTTACAGAATGCTCAAATCCAGACGAAAATGAAGATCGTTGGTGGCTCCAAGTCAATATTGGTGGCTTAAGGATTCGAGCATTGTACGATCCAGGAGCTGCACGCACGATAATGGGATCTGTGAGATTACAAATTGCCAGTGCATGCAATAGAGAGCTTCGGCCTAGTTACGGCAGAGCGGCCAGAATGGCCAATAGACATTACTCGTCCATTGTAGGTTATGTGAGCCTACCATTAGAGATTGCGGACTTAGAGTTAGACTCCGATTGTTATGTTGGAGTCAACTTTACTCGCTCGTTCAAAGCAATGCTGGATCCCTACAGAAATCAACTATTTTTCAAAGATGAAAATAAGTATGTTGATGTCGAAATGGCTGGACTTAGCGATAGACGAGTTACAGCTATTTCTGCCGTAGGACTCGCTGATATTGAGTCAGCTGAGCGAGAGCGACTTGAAGAGGTGCTTGATCGGAATATTAGGCCACCTGAGGAGATTCTCAGGTGTACCACCTGGATCGTACATGAGATAGATGTTGGCTCATCTCGTCCGATCAAGCAGAAGCATTATCCTGTTTCAAAGAAGATTGAAGAGGAAAAAGATCGCCAAGTACACGAGTTGCTAGAGCCTGGAGTGATCAAGCCATCCGATAGCGGCTGGTCAAGCCCTATCGTAATGGTGAAGAAGAGTCACAGCAAATATCGGATGTGCATAGACTTTAGAAAAGTTAATGCGGTATCGATGTATATCCGTTGCCGTCTATGGATCAAATATTGCGCAAGTTTCAGTCAGCTAGATATATATCTACGTTGGATCTGAGCAGCGCATATCATCAGATTCCATTGAAGGAGGAATCGAGCCCTATCACTGCATTTACGGTACCAGGGATGGGCCTGTTTCAATATAAGAGAATGCTATTTGGTCTATGCCAAGCTGGAGGATCGTTCCAACGGCTCATTGACAGAGTAATTGGACCAGAACTCGAGCCATATGCCTTGAGTTACCTTGATGATATTATCATTGCTACTGAAAGTTTCGAAGAGCATTTGGCTAAGCTTGAGCAAGTGCTTAAGCGAGTCGATGAGGCAGATCTCACTATTAACCGGGAGAAAAGTGTATTTTGTCAGGAAGAGGACAAACACCTCGGAGTAATAGTGAACAGAGACGTATTTCGACCCGATCCAGAAAAGATCGAGCCGATTATGAAATACCCGGCGCCACGAAACTTGAAACAGCTGCGCAGTTTCTTGGGCATGGCTTCGTGGTATAGGAAATTTCTAAGAGATTTTTCCACGATCGCTGAGCCATTCACTCAGCTGACTAAGAAATCTAGAAGGTATGAGTGGCTCGACGAGCAACAAGCTGCTTTTGACCAAGTCAAAGCGACTGCACCTGCGTTGCAACACCCTCGCTTCGATGTACAGTTTGCTGTGCAAACTGATGCTAGCGATACAGGGTTAGGAGCAGTGCTTCTCCAGATAATCGAGGGAGAAGAGCGAGTGCTGAGCCGTCCTTGGCTTAGTGGGTAAGACGCTTCCCTGCTAATACAAGGCAACTCAAGTAGCCGTGGGTTCGATTCCCGTCTGGAACTCGAAAATTTTTCGGGCTTTTTTCGGACGGAAAAAGAACGATGACTACGATATTTGTAAAAAGTCCCACTGGACAAATTAATTGAAAAAGAAAAAAGTCCCACTGGAACAAATTGAATAAGAAAAAAGTCCCACCGGGCAATACCTGGTAATGGTCTAAGCTCGCCAGCAAACGGCCAATAAAAACTATTAAAAAAAAAAAAAAAGAGCGAATGCTCGAGTTCGCATGCCGGACTCTGTCTCAGGCAGAGAGAAATTACAGTGTGACTGAACGAGAGTGTCTAGCTGTAGTGTGGGCGATAAAGAAATTTCGGCCATACATAGAGGGCTATGAGTTTAAAGTAATAACAGACCATAGCAGTCTATGTTAGTTGAGCAGTTTTTCACAACCCAACAGGCAGACTTGCTCGATGGGCATTAGAATTACAGGGGCACATGTATACTTTTGAGCATAGGAAAGGTGCTCTCAACAATGTACCTGATGCTCTATCTCGTATGTACGAGGATGAGACGCCTGATGTTAGCGCAATATCATGGGGAGAAGAAACCCAAGATCAATGGTATTTGCGCTATCCACAGAAGGTAGAAGAAGATCCGACTGGTGACCCTCGCTCTAAAGTTATCGGAGGTTACTTGTACTTCTATAAGCCTGATGAAGCTTTAGAAGGGACTATTGGCGATGATGAGGCATGGAAGCTCATCGAGCCCAAGGAAAAAAGGAAAGAAATTCTTAAGGAAGGGCATGACGAGCCGACGTCGTGTCATCTTGGAAGAGAGAAAACATATGCTCGGATATCCAATTTATATTTTTGGCCGAGCTTGTACAAGGATGTCGAAGCATATGTTCGACAATGCACAGTGTGTCAACAGTTCGAAGTCGAACAGCGAGCACCCGCAGGGCTTATGGGGCGAAGGACCATCACAAGACCATGGCAAGTGGTCGCAGGTGACATAATGGGTCCTTTGCCAAAATCTGTGCAGGGTTATGAATTTATCCTGGTTTTTCAGGATTTGTTCACGCGATGGGTAGATGTGATACCCATTCGCAAAGCCAATGCGAAGACAGTCCTCAAGGAACTCAGAGAGCGTGTATTTATGAGATACGGATCTCCTGAGGTTTTTCTCTCTGATAATGGCACGGAGTTTAAGAATCGTGCTATTGAAAGTTTTTTAGTGGAAAGAGGGGTGCATCATACTACGGTGCCACCTTATCATCCACAAGCGAATCCTGTTGAGAGGGTAAATCGCTCTTTAAAGACGATGCTCGTGGCTTTCATTGAGGAAAGTCATCGAACTTGGGATGAGCATTTGCCCGAGCTCGTCTTTGCGTTTAATACGGCTGTGCATAGCTCAGTGGGTGCGAGTCCTGCACTATTGAATTATGGAAGGCAGCCATTGCCTCCTTCAAGAGTTCGAAGTAATCCCGAGTTGGTAGCTCTAGCTAAAGAGCAGGACGCGGCTCTGGGTGAATGGAAAATAAAAGTCTAGGAGCTCGTAAATTTACGTGCTGTGGCAAGTCGCAAGTCGGAGGAGTCGCACAACCAACAGACGACTTACTACAACGCACGTAGAAGGATGATGGTGTTCGCTGTGGGGGACCAGGTATGGAAATGGAACCGGATTCTGTCCGCCGCAGTAGAGGGGTTGAGTGTCAAGCTTGCTCCAAAATTCCAGTTCAAACACGTTTGAACTGGAGGATATGGACGGAAAGTTGATTAGACCCGTCCATATAGAGCAGTTTAAAGCATATGTTGCCGAAGAGATGCCAGAAGATTTGATCGAAGAAGACGACATCGAACATCAACCTCCGAGGGATGCGAGAATTGATGTGGCGTTGAGCGACCCGCCACGAGCGAGCGTAGCGCGCACGCAGGATAGCATCACTCTACCGGGAGATGTAGCGGCTGCCTGCATGCTTAAAATTTTGCGGCCCCGTGGAAGGCCTCGGAAGGCCACAAAAGTTGTAAGGCGAGCGGGCGTTCGTATTGAGAAGGCTGCGTCGTCAAATAAGGTTGCAAAACGAAAGCCTGGTCGACCGAAAGGCTCCCGAAAACGTGTAGTCGTCGTAGAACCAACAAATCTCTCTCAGCGTCGAACGCGTGCCGCGCGTTCGTAAGTCGCTCTCATTTTTCCCTTTTGCTTGCTATTCAGGATGGATAAGGACACGTTTGGGCGCATGTGAGCTCAGTTCTTTGAGGGGTAGGCAGGAGCTCCGCCGCCCTTATTCGATCGCTCCACCACCTATCAAGGAGACAGTAGAAGAGTGCGCCGTCGCTCTGCCAGAGCGTACGGAGCCATCATCGGGGGAGCAACGAGAAGAGGGCACCGACGCCCATCAAGAGGGCGCGATGCCACCAATGAAGGAAGCTGCTGCACAGGGGAAGGGCCCCTTGGATAATTTTCTATCACTGATTCATAATTCGTGGAGTGGGCATAATGCTGCAGTGTGTCTCTTGCCGTTGTCTCTACCGCAAAGAGTGCTGTATCGTGTCCTTGTTTATATCGCCACTGCAAATACGCTAACTCGTCGGTTCAATCGCAGGTAGTCTCAGATCAAGTGCCTTCCAAGCGCCGAGCCTTTCCCATCTCGTCATCATCAGAACAGCTTGCTAAGCAACTCTGTAGTAGCAACAGACCATTAAACTTCGTCAGTTCTTCGCTGCACTGACTCTAAGAATCAGGCAAGATAGACGGTAGTGCTTCTGCGCGATTCCAAAGCTTTCTGGCCGATATTGCGAGCCATAGAGCCGATTCTGCAGCGCAAAATAAAGAGATGTGAGACGAATTTCCGTCGCTCCAAATGCAGATGGACGCTATCAAGACGTCTCACGTCCAGTAGTGCCATACCCAACCCGGCTGTATCTACTCGGATTGTCTCTTACTCCCTGGTTTTTCACCTCTCTTCCTCCAAAAACCTTGATCTTCTTATCTTACGTGCCTCAAGGCTAAGGAACTTATCCTGCGATACTATGCTGAGTTATGGTGGCTCGGTTTATCTATTTACCTGTTTTTATGAGGGCCTCGCGATTGGGGCCACTGGTGTCTATTTATTCCCTGGCCGACTTGAATGCGCTCGAGCCTGCTCAGCGTATGAATTGAAGAGCTCAGGATCTGCCTCGCACATAGCTTCAGTCGCCGGATTCTGGTAATCTTTCTCTGCAGCTTCTACTAAATTCACTTTTTTCTTCAATTTCTTGAAATTTTTCAAACCAGATCTTAATTTCTCACATCAATGTAAATCCCCTTATTACTCATTTCTCTTTAATCGAAGCCCATTTCTCTTTTAATCCTTTTGATGTCATAGCTGTAACCGAGATCTTTCTTGCGGATCTCGATACAGACTCCATTATTCAGCTGCCTGACTTTACATTTTCCGTCACGATAGAGTCGGTAAGGGGGCTGCAGAGTCGTTGCTTATGTAAACGGTAAATACAAGGCTAAAATCTTAGCACGCTCAAGCCCAGACAACACGCCGGAGCTTTTAATTCTGGAACTTGCGCATGGCAATAAATCCCTGCTGTTGGTCGTAGTGTACAGGCGCCCGACTGCCACTTATCCTGATTTCTTCTTCACTATCCTCTCTACTTTTCTACCTCTTTATCTTAATGTTGTCTTATCAGACAACTTCAATATCAATCTACTTTCAACATACCATGCATCCTCACATTTACGCTCGATCATAGACGCGCACGCCTTATACCTTGTGTCGTCTCCGCCTACACATCACTCCAAGCAACGCGATCATCAAGCGGATACTTGGCTTGATCTCTTCATCACACATGACTCATCTTCCATCACTAATTACTTAAAATGAGCTCCACCGTTTATTGCTGGTTACGACCTTATTAACTTAGTAATTAAATTCGCTGCTCCTGTTACACGTAAATCTATTCTCTCTAGGCCACTCAAGACCATTTCCGAATCTTGTCTGACCAACTGATTGTTGGCCAATCCGTATAATTTGTGTCTAGATACCTTTATTTCTTTTCCTAATGTTCTAAATTCTTCTTCATCACCTTCTCTAAATCACTTCACGTCTCTTTTCTCTGACAGCATAAGCTCGTCTTTTGATGAGTTAGCCCCTCTTCGTGAGATTGAGCTATCCAGCTCGCCCAAGCCTTGGACACCAGGCAGCTAATGCGCGAACACGATAGATGCTATTCCATCGCTAGGCGGTCTGGCCGATTCTGTGACTACTTAAACTTCAAGGCTTCTCGAAGTCGAGTCAAGAACCTGCTAAATTCGGCCAAAAATAAATATTATTCCTATCGCCTCGCAGCGACTCCTGATACGGCGACTAAGCGGCGTGAATTGAAAAGAATGGGGGCTACCAGCGCTCCCCGCACATCACCATTTACATATTTCTCTCGTTCCGGCTTAAACCGGCACTAGCCTCAGACGCAAGGCCTCTCTCACCTTCTGTCCTGCAGAGGTTCTCGCTGGAGTCACCTGCTGCCTCGAATGGTCATTCATTTAGTTTCATGACAGTTTCTTAGCATGAAGTCTTGGCAGCCATTCGTAAGCCAAATTCCGGAGCCACTGGACCAGACGGCATCTCAGCGGAAATGCTTAAATTAGTATCTTCAACGCTAGTCGCTCCTATAACTTCCGCTTACTATGTTCCGCTGAGAAATGCAGATCTCTGGAGGAGGCCCTTCCTCTTACCCCTTACGAAATTAACTGTGGTATCCTCGATGTCTGATATGAGGCCGATTGCCAAGCTCTGCGAGACCTCTAAATCACTCGAGCGTATTACTCACCAGTAGCTCTTTCGACATCTTGAAAATTCTAGCCTCTTAGACTCGCGTCAGGACGTATTTAAGGCGTATTGGACGACGTACGCAAGGCTATCGATAAGCGCATGATCACTGCGCTTCTATTATTCGACTTTTCGAAGGCCTTTGATACTGACCCACACGGTTTCCTGCTTCAAAAACTTAAAAGAATTATGACTCTCGCGTGGTTCTACGTATATCTGCTCGATCGCCTTCAAGCAGTGGTAGATGAGGGTAGCTCCACCTCGGAATGGATCAAGGTCATGGCTGGCATCCCGCCAGGGAGTGTCCTTGACCCAGTCTTATTTATTGTATTTATTAATGATCTGCCATCCATTCTGAGAGTTGTCAGGCACATGTTCTTCGCCGATGACACTCAAATCTACCACTCTTTTCCTCCGTCCGAACTTCGTGAGGGAATTGCGATGCACCACCAAACTTCATCGTGCACTCAATGCTTGGGTGAGCTTCGTTTACAAAATATCCCTCGTATGGGCTACGTCACTCCGCACCGCAGTAGTCTAGGCTGGCTCTCTGTGGCCAGGCGCCGCGAGCTCTTCATAGGCTCGTCGGCGTTTAACATCATGGCGTATCACAACCCAGCCTATCTTGCTGTCAACTTCACGCGTTTGAATGTTGACGTATTTGCACGCTTCTCAAGTCGCCTTCCTCCTAGGCATCTAACTTTTTCCACTCCTAAAACAGAGGCCCTACGCAGATCCCTTTATATCTCTGCGTCCAGCCTACTCAACTCGCTGAAATCTCTAGAGTTCTGCCCGGCTCGTCTGTCCAGCTTTAAAGCTTTTCTCAAGCACAAGTTCATGGCGTGCGACCGGGCGGATTGAGACTCGCGCTTGCGCGTGGAAGAACTAGGCGACCATCTACGACTTGCTCACGGACGTTGAGCTGCAGCGCCTTCACCATCATCAACAACATCGGACGCAAGAAAGCATATCCGCAAGAACTGCCAAATCTTCTTTATTTTTTCGTTTGACTTATTTACTTTCTTTTATTTACGTTTTCATTCATCTCTTTATTATTCTTTAAATTGATTGCCAGGATAATCCGCGATTTTTCTTTATATTTTTCAAATTTTATTCATTCTTCATTTTTTATATAACTGTTATGTTTTTTATTTTTATTTTGAATAAATTATGAATTTATTGCTCGTCAAGAGTTCCAAAAATATGAAAATGAATCTATCGATTACCACGAGCCATGATAATCTTAGAAGATATTCCCCCTCCTTTTCTTCAATACAAGAACATCTGTGTTATTCATTTCTGTATACAGCAAACAACCAGCAAGAGAAATTTATAGAGTCGGAAAACTCTAAGAAAACCGAAATTAAGACAAAGTAAATAAAATTATTGAGTTCGAGTAAAACGAATTATAATTAATTATAAGAATTTTTAAGAAACAAATTTAAAGTGTTCTGGCATGAGACTGTCTGCTTGTCCATCTTCAGTAAGATTCAGACAGTTCTATCTTACACACAAATTGTAAAACCAGTGTATAATATGGACCTCCATAGCCAAGATGAAGATAAATTTGAAAACATTTAGTCGCTGAAAGGTTGGGATGATCCGTCTATTAATTCAGTCGACAACTACTAAACTCAACTCAGCTATGTTTGGTAAATAGGCATATTCGTGATCCAATGCCAATATCAAGAAATTATGAATTTACTGATTGTCAACACGTCCAAAAATTTTCATATTTTTACTTTCCTTTATATTCTTTTATAGTCTACTCTTTAAATTTTTGCTTTTTGCTTTTTGTTATTTTTATTTATAAGAAAAATTTATTCTATTCTATTATATTCTCTTTCTCTCTCTGGCTCTGTGGCGCTGTCTCACTCTTTCGGTCCCTTTCTCTCTCCCCCCTCCCTCTTTATCTCTCTGTCTCTTTTTCTCTCTCTGTTTCTTCGTCAATCTTTCTCAGTCTTTCTCTCCGACTCGCTGTGTCTCTGTCAACCTGTCTCTCTGTCTGTCAGTCTCGCTTGCCTCTCTCTCTATCTTTGTCTACCCGTCTCCTTCTATCTCTCTGGCACGCTCTCTCTGCCTCTCTCACTCTCTCTCTCTTTGCTTCTCTCCATCTCTTTCACTCTTTCTCAATATCTCTGCCGCTCAGTCTCTCTGTCTCTCTATCTCTACATCTCTCTCTCAGCATCTCTGTCTGTTTGTCTGTCTCTCTGTCTCTCTCAATCTTTGTCCCCTCTCTCTCCCTCTGTCTTTATCTCTCTCGCTCTCTCTCTCTTTGCACCCTCTCTCCCTCTGTCTTCCTCTCTCTCCCTCTGTCTTTATCTCTCTCGCTCTCTCTCTCTCTTTGCACCCTCTCTCCCTCTGTCTTCCTCTCTCTCTCACTATTCCTGTATCTCTGTAGCTCTGTCTCTACGTCTCCTCTCTCTCTCTCTCTCTCTCTGTCTCTCTATCTCTAACTCTATAGCTGTCTGTCTCTCTGTCATTCTCTCTTCCTATGCCCCCTCGCCGTCTCTTTGTCCCTCTCTGCCTCTTTGCCTCGCTGTCCCTCTGTCTCTCTGTCCTTCTCTCTCTCTCTCTCTCTCTCTCTCTGTCTCTCGGTTTTCTATATCTCTTTACGTCTCTGTCACTCTCTCGCTCTCCCTCTCTTATATAGAAAGCGACTGGGCTGGTTCCGCGTTGACAGTTGGAGGATGTATTTTGCTGCCATTTTAATGTACAAAATTCTTCGACTTAATGAACCTAGGTATTTAGTGGTATTTTTCAGTAAATACCAGTCCAGGTGCGCTAGCAGGGGTGATGCACAAGAACTCTCGGTGTCAAGAGTGCGCATGGAATCTGGCATGAGATCTTTCCAGATTCAGTGTGCGCACTATTGGGAATCTCTCCCAATAAGTCTGCGCAACCTTCCATCTTTGTGTAGATTTAAAACGGCGGTCCTTAAGCACCTCCTCGAGCTCGATCCCTAGTCACTCGGAGATTGGGCCTATGATCTTTGTGTGCCAAATATCTTAGACTTACACCCACACAGGGGACAGACAGATGTTTTTTTTTATGTTAATTTATTTTGTTTTGTCCTCTGTACATCGTTTTTAATTGTGTGAGTGTATTTTTTAGTGTGAGTGGGTGCATGTATGTAATGATTGAATGTTTAAATTTTATAATATAATTGACTGATAGATATAGACCGCTTTGATTTACCTTGTTTTTTTGTATTTTAAATAGGACGCTCTGTGATATTACTCTAAACATTTTAAGGCTGATTTTTGTATTAAATTTTAACTTATGCTGTGATATCATAGATAGTAAATAATTAAGTGCAATATTGTATATAGATTAGTGAAAAAGAAGACTGTATGTTATAAATGTAAAACCATGTATATGGTTACAATTCAATTTCTGTATTAATTTTCAAATAAACAAATATCTATCTATCTATCTCGCTGTCTCTATATCCCTCTGTCTCTCTCTCTCTCTCTCTCTCTCTCTCTCTCTCTCTCTCTCTCTCTGTACCTTTGTATCTCCGCCTCTCTCGTTGCAAACTCTCTCTCTCCCTGTCTTCGAACTTTTTTTGCAGCCATTAGATGGCATCAGACACGTTCTGTTTTGAGGTCCCCCGCTAGGTGGCGACGGAAAAATCCGTAACATGCGTGCGACTTAGCACGAAACCGGTTACATATCGGACTGCGCTCTCATGTAGATCCATAACGGGAAACACTATACATTTTTTGCATTTGTGCTGTCAGCCTTGCAATGTGCTGAGCTTGAATAAGCACTCTTGCAGTCGTTGTAATATTGTGGAGTTGATAAGTGCCGTTTTCGCTCGCTCTCTCTCTCTCTCTCTCTCTCTCTCTCTCTCTCTCTCTCTCTCCCTCTCTCTCTCTCACTTAGATCGCGAATAGTTGACATTGGCGGGAGCTCTGCAACCACGAGTTATTGCATCACTTAAGCTGGCTTGATCTTGGTGGAAAGCAGTGCAGTGGTTTTACGGAAGGGTTCTTTATTGCTACTAACGTTGGTGGCTTCATCTGCAGCTTCTTTCATTGCACCTATTTACATACTTCCCAAGATGGCACTCTTAACGGCATGAGTAGGAAGCAGCCCACCAAGTGCCCGATTTGTCTGCAGCCGCTTATAAGATAGTCAGGTTCGCCTTTGCCATGCATCAGCTGCAGGACGCTGGTGCACACTGACTGCTGCTCGCTAAATATTTTGGTGTCATCGAGAGGTGTTATTTGCTGTGCCCCGATCTCGGCAGAGACGACGCACCTCTACCAATCAACGGTACTCTCGCTCTCTGAACCCGCCCCTCTCTCATATATCAATGTGCACGAGGCCATGTTGTAACCGAGGGATTTTCGGGAAGGTGAAATGTAGGGTTTCGGTCCAATTAAACTAGACTGGTTAGGGAGAAATAATTCTATTTGTAAGTATATGATTAAACTAAAGATACAATGATAATAATAAACAATGATGCGTGTTGTTTCACGCTTGGCTGTCGGCGGTTTCCGGGATACCAGCCTGTAAGAATAAGAGAGAACTCACATAAACAAATAAATGCTAAACGGCTAGTGTATAACGTCGGTGTATATGTTGGTTACATATACTGCTCACACCTAACATGTACAATTATCATCGGGGGCTAAACGGCTGTATTATCGACAGAGGAGCGCCTTCCGTAGATAATACAGGATCCCTAGAGTCGACGGGTTACCGGAGCACCTAGTGGCCCGTAGACTCCATAGGGCGCTACGCGGTGAGCAGGAGTGTAGCGTGTGTGTCGACTCGTCTTCTTCACGGCGGAGCACCTACCGTGAGGAAGAGTGAGTTGGCGACGCTAGCAAGTTCCCGGAGCACCTAGGAGCTGGCTAGCAACGGCCCGGTCGGGTGTTGTCGCGT
>UELV01164627.1:0-11023 GCA_900490015.1 Megastigmus stigmatizans
CATCCTTACGGCACCTGCGAGGGCGCAGGTGATGAGGCCCCGGTCGTGTTACATAGGACACCGAGCTGTCCTATTATTTTATTCATTGGCGCGCAAATATCATATTCCAATAAAATGCAACTCCGAATAAGCGCATTCCAAAGAAGTGCAACTCGTAGCTGACAAAGCCACAAAATGCAAGCGCCAGCAGACGCAGCACTTTTTCACTCGGCAACAGTCAAAATGCCGACTCTACGAAAAATCGCACGAGGCGATTTTTACCACTTCCACCACCTCCAATCACGGATAATATACGCAGCCCCATCAGGCCGCATCGGGGAGAACGGCTTAACATCTGAACCGAGAACGGCTTAACATCTGAACGAGGAACGACTGACCGATCGCCGTGCAACGCAGCTAGAACCTCTCGACATATCGTGAATAAACGTAGTACAAAGTTCTCCAGTCTTCGCGTCACTTTAGTTACCCGCCCTCACAAATTCCTTTCCGGATTAAGTTATCGGAAAGTCGGACAGAACAGAATCCACATAGAGAGATAAAGAATCTCTCGTCACAGTTATCATACGTGACAGTATGTACAAAATGCAATAAGAAAGGCCACACTAATAAGAGTTGTGCAAAGGAAGAAGATAATCTCAGATTTAGTATATGCACTTTTTGCGAAGAAAGTGGATAAATCACAGAATGCAGTATGGAGAAAATCATGCGAATAGAGTACAAGACAGCAAAAATGCCAGATATGCAATATAACGGGTCACACAGCTAAAAATTGTTATAAAAATAAAATAATAATAGATTTGACAATCACAGAAACGTACAGAGACAAGCGCAGAACAAGTTCTGCGAAATTTGAAAAATTTTTGGACATACAACTGATAAATGCATAAAACTACAAGCACTGCAAAATTTCGCACAAAATAAAACGCAGACACAGACAAAATGTTCATTCTGCCATATTGAAAAAATCCAGGTGGAATTCCAAGTAGATTCCATCGATGACGACTGATGCTCGGATGCCATGTAGATCTGTTTATATACCCTTTGCCTGTGTTATAAACGATTCCCATTATACCGACTTAATGTGTAAGCTGATTGTGATCGTTTCCCCGCGAAAATTAATCAAATTATCGTCTTGATCCACTAGACGTATTTGTATGTGATCGATACACTTTACGGTAGGTAAATAACGTGCGAGGGAACTTCGATAATTTTGTATCCTGGTGGTACTGCAGGAAAAAATTCGTGAATCGTATGCACTCTGCGTCCGTTTATATAGAATCCAGAAGTGATATTACACTCTACTCTCAATGCGTTGACTTTTAAAATTGCAACTGGAAGATCAGAGTGTGTGAGATGTTTGGTTGCAGAGTGCGGGGAGTAAATCCCAGTATTCGACCGATAGAATCTTTAGGAGTAAAATCAGTTTGATGACTGCACTTGATTACACTGTGAAGTGTATTGTTGTTGGGTTTTAAAGAAAAATTAATATTCTTATGCGCCAATCTTTTTCGAAGATACTTATCGATATCCTCAATTTCGTAACTACCTATTGGTAAAATAATAATCTCCTCACCAACGTATAACTTGTTGTTACTAGTATCTATATTAGGTATTGAATTGAAAGTTAAAAGTTCTACTAAACCGAGAGCGTAGTTCTTATTTGATGAGAGTTCGATTGGAGGAAAGTATTTTGCTTCCAAGATAGATGAATCAGCCGAAAGAGTTAAACCTCGTCAACTTTAAGATATGATATCAAATCCAAACGTGGTCTAAGGTCACCAAAACTATCGAAGTAAAGAACGTTTTTACCTCGCTTACGATACGCGACCCAATGCGTACCAGAACCACTGGCATCGTCTAAATTCACAATTCTCGATTCACGATAGAGTGAACCAGCAGTTGATAATTCATTTCTCAGAAATACACCTCTGAAATTTTGAATCTTTAGAATTTTAGAATATTTAATCAAGTCAGCATCGGTAAGTGCGCGGTGAGGTAACTTTATTTCAACCTTTTTTTTTAAAACCTTTTCCCGGCTTGAGGTAGAGGCCAAATCCCTTCTTATATGGTTTGAGATATAGACCTTTACCATAGGCAATCGCTTCCCTAGTTTTATTATGCCTTTCACTCTCTTCCAAGCGTTGTTTGGCTGCTTTAGCGTCGTTGACAGCTTTTGCGATACCAACACCCCCACCAGCCAGAGCACCTACGGCACTTAAAGCCGTAAAAAGGGGTATGAGAAAAGGCAAAGCTCCACCAACTTTGGATGGAACTAGTAGAAAGCGTGGAATACTTATGTTCTCTTTACCACCAGCCTGTTTGACTGCACTGCGAGCTTTCTTCAGCGCCGAGCGAATAACTGTTTGGGCGCATTTGCTCGGCGCTGATTTGAAAGAAGCAGCTTTAATCACTTTATCCAGTGTAGTCATTTTCTTTCTCACACCCATTCCAAATCGCGATTTAAGTTTCATAGCGTTAGTGACAGCAAAAGCAGCTGCTTTCTCCCCGATACCAGCGTCCTCGGCTGAAACGCGTTGCCAAGCTTTATCGGCAAGATCTCTGTCAGCGGCGTTCCGCACCTCGACGTTTTCACGATTTTTTGAATAAGCTATGACGTGATCTTTGCAGGCTGCGTCAAGAGGATTGATTTCAGGATCTCCTCGAGCTAAGCGTTTGGCTAATTTGGTCTCCGGTCCACAGTACTGATAGCCAGGTATATGAAGTTCGATCGGAAGCTTATTGATGATTTTGTTGATCAAACCAGGTCCTCTTCGATGTTTGTATACGATCAGCACTGTTCAAAGTCCAGCGAACGACTAATGCTCGCAGCTATATAAGAGCTCCATTTATAGCTAAAACGTCAGTCATAGTCCAGATATCGTGACGCGAGCATAGATTTTAAAGAACAACCTGTCAAGCTCCCAGTAGCTAATTTCGATGTTATTATGGAGTCAGATCGAAAAGACCACCGACACGGAGATTTACTGCCGAATAGCATACGAGCTATCTTCTGCGGTCCGTCGAATTGTGGAAAGACCAATAGCTTACTCGCTCTCATCACCCATCCCAATGGCATCAGATTCGAGAACGTGTATGTTTATTCGAAATCTCTGAATCAGCCAAAGTATAAAATGCTACAGCAGCTGATGGAATCTGTAGATGGCGTGCAGTACTTTCCATTTAAAGAGCATGATGAAGTGATAGATCCGGAACAAGCGCTTCCCAATTCAATCATGATATTTGACGATATCGCTTGTGAAAAGCAAAATAACGTTAGAGCTTTCTTCTGCATGGGTAGACACAAGAGTGTAGATTGTTTCTACCTTTGTCAGACGTATGCCCACAATCCCAAACATCTAGTCAGAGATAATGTTAATCTATTGGCAATATTCAGACAAGATGATGTGAATTTGAAACACTTGTACAACTATCATGTCAACTATGATATGACTTTTACGCAGTTCAAAGATTTATGTTCAAAATGTTGGAAAGATGACAATCATGGGTTTATAGCCATTGACAAAGATAGAGCAGTCAACGATGGTAGATATCGAAAGGGTTTCGACTGCTTTGCTATAACAACAGCGTCGGTGTAAGTTCAAGGATAGTCTGTCATTAAACGTTGGAACGCTAACTTGGATGACTTACAACGAGAGAAGAATGTGCTTAGTCAACTCATGAAGGCTCGCGATGCGATTAAACGCAAGTATAGATTAATAAAGTTTGGAAGAGATACTACCGACAAGATTTTAAGCGATACTTTTAAGCCGATAATCGATCCTCTCCAGGATATCGTTACCGAGACGAAGAAAAATCGCCCTATCTTCCCTCATAATCTCAAGCTCGATGAGACTTCTACTAAATATCGCCCTATCATTCCTAAAATTCACAAACTCGATGAGACTTCCGCTGTTGAAGATTTTGCTGATAGCGAAAACAGTCAAAGCGATCTGCAGAACGATACTATACTGGCTCGCGAAACTTCGTTTGAAACAGCTGCTAGTGATGACGATGAAGTGGATGATTTATCGCTAGATAAATATATTACAATGCTAAACCAGGATCAGACACAGTACCTAGATAAAGTTTACGGAATACGTAAAGAAAACGATATTTCTTTATGATTGACAATACACCTATCTATTTTGAAGGTGACAAAGTCGTGTCAGCGGTGTAAAATATCCAAAAACCACTGGATTGATGGAACTGCTCATTACAAAACAACCTAATCAAAGGGAAGTGACTTCCATCGATCTCGTAAACTATCGTAAAATTCTAGAAGTATCGAGTGCTCACAAGAAAAGATTCAACAAGGATGAGACTGTTCGAGCCCATAATAGCAATAAATTCAATAAGATTATTGGTCCAATGTTTAAGATTACCAGGAAGCCAACTACAGGAGAATTTTCGAAACAAGGTGCATCTCTAAAAGAACTGTTAGTGCCATGGATTACGTGTACTGGGATGATCCGAACGAACTTGTAGACCGACTTCAATTGCTCATAGCTGAGAGATCAGCTGGAAATCAGAGTCATACGAATGAAATCCATTCGATAATCCAAGAGTTTCGCGAAGCAGGCTATATATATTAAAGATTCGCGAGTGATGTATTCATTTGAAAAATGAGCGTTGGCGTATTCGGACGTAATCTTGGTCAGAGCGAAGGTACTCGCGGTCCTCCCGGTATCGGCTATAAGGTCACCAACGATGGTCATTATGATGTGGAAAATAAGCGATTATGCAATGTTGCAGACCCTTAACAGCCCGAGGGTGCTGTTAATCTAGAAAACCTACAACGAATAGTTCAGATAGAAGTAAACAATTTGACAGAACTCATCTCTCGATTGAGCAGCAGACTTGATAATTTAGATAGAATAGTAGAAGGATATAGAAATGAAATAGATTTGAAAATCAATAGTCTACAGATAGAGATAGCACCAGGTATAAGAAGGGCATCAATGCAGTTCGATAAGCATTCGAAAGAAACAAGCAAAAAATGAATGATCAAAGAGTAATGCTAGTGGAAGGGCTCTACAAACTCGCCAGACGCAATTATCTTCGTCGCAAGTTTGACGTACGTGGCTTGGACAAGACTTGGCAAGCTGATTTGGTTGAAATGCAACCTTATGCCCGAGAGAACAAAGGTCACAGATACATGCTTACCATCATAGATGTTTTTTTCCAAGTATGCGTGGGCTGTTCCTGTAAAGAGAAAGACTGGCAAAGATGTAACAGCAGCTATGAAGTCCGTATTAATCAAACATCGAGTCCCAAAGAATCTGCATATAGACAGAGGTAAAGAATTTTACAATACCGACTTTCAGGATCTTATGCGAAAGCACAAGATAAATCTCTACTCAACCTACAGCAGTCTCAAGGTATCGATATGCGAACGTTTCAATCGCACGCTAAAAATGTAACGTGGAAAAAGTTTAGTCTGCGAGGTAATTGCAAGTGGCTTGACATATTACCTGAATTGATAGCAGCTTACAATAATGGAAAACAGCGTACTATTGGTATGAAACCTAAAGATGTGTCGGCCATCAACGAATCCCAAGTATTGCAAAAATTCATTGGAGAACATAGACCGGCAAAGAGACCAAAGTTCAAAGTACGCGACAAAGTACGAGTGAGCAACGCTAAAAAAATATTTGAAAAAGGATATACACCTAACTGGTCAACTGAAATATTCACGATCGCATGAGTAGCAGCTACACGCCCAATCACGTATCATCTTGAAGATTACAGGAACCAACTCATCTCCGGTGGCTTCTATGAGCAGGAACTATTGAAGGGTAAATATTCAGATGTTTATCTTATAGAAAAAGTTCTTAAGATTAGAGGAAATCAAGTATTTGTAAAATGGCTAGGTTTTGATAAATCTCATAACAGTTAGATTGACAAAACTGATTTATAATTATTTCTTAAACAGATATATTTAAAACAGATAGTTTTTTTTTAATTGTATAAGAAAAAAATTGTATTCGTTAAATAAGAAAAAGTTTGTCTATATTATGTATGATAAAATGGTATTTGATAAATAACTAAATACAAGTATTTAAAATAAAAAACTGGTCTATATTCTTTCTTTTTTTACAAATCTTTTGTGAATTTAAAAATTCACTGTAATCACCGTTATACTTCATGAAAAGTTTGTACTTGTTCACAGCACATTGCACGTTGTGAAGCAGGTCCGGGTTCTTGTTGAAAGCATCGGATATTCTTTTCGGCAAGAATATAGCTATCTCCTCGTCCAGTTCTGCAACAATTTTCAAGCCAAATCTTGTATTGACTTGTTTCAGCTTCGAGACCCTGTAGGTTTTCCCGTTCTCAAAATCACACATCTTTTTAGTCGGTAGGAAACCGCCACGAACTATTTGGTTGAGGGCTGAGATGTCCATCTGTAATAGAAATTTATACAAGTCAGAACATGAATGAACACGATAACAAAATGAGATTACTAATCTATAATAATGATTCGATGTTCTTCTTATTAGAAAACCTCGTCGGTCGAGTGAGATTATATCAGGTATTTTTAAACTTCTTTGTTGATACCTCGTCGGTCGACTGAATAATGCTTCTCTTGTACGCCTGCTTATATTGGTTTTGACCCACCATGAATCCTAAATCCGGCAGCTTGACTGCGGCGGCTGCGTAGGATGATGTAGCAGCAGCTGTTAAGACTCCTGAAGACCGAATGAGATCTGGTTCCTCCGACGCAAGCTTATCTTTGCGCGGCGACTCGACTGCGGCGGTGTTTGCGCAGGTTGCAGTGATTGGTAGTTTATCAGCTCCCACTCCGAGTTCTTCATACGGTGACTGAACCCCATCTCCAGCAATGATCATCGCCATTTCCTCTGACATAATTTTGGAATGACCCCATGGTAATGTGTCATTTGAGTTGATCTCTAGAAATCGTTTATCATCGTGAGCGCTGAGAGAGATCTTTGTTTCTACTTCAATGTACAGCCGATGATGTCGAGATCTAATATTTCTCTGTTCTCGCGTGAGAGTAGCGTTTTCATTTAAACACTTCATATAATCTTGAAAGGTTAGAGTCGCTTTAACCACTGAACTTTTCACATCTTTCGGTTTCTTTATTGGCTTCTTGTTTCTGACTCGGATACTATACATCTTACTCCTTAATCCGACAAACTCCAACATAAGCTCTCCGTTGCATTCATCTTTCATTAAACCTAATACAATTTTTTTATTTGCTCGTGGTATGTTGTATGGGTTAATTTCAAGGTAATCGGACGTGTCAAATTCTTGAATATCACGCTTCATCAAGTTATAAATATCAATGTTTTTGACCCCGTATACCAAGCTATCTGTGTCAGTATAAAGCAGTTTACATTGATCTCCCAGTCGATCCAGCATACAGTCATAGTGAAATCGGTAGACAAGAGTCTTGGATATATCGAGAACGGATAATCCAATATATATCGGCTTCTTGATATATATCTCTGACTGCAGCAACTGTAACGCTACAAGATTTTCATCAAAAATTGCGCAACTATGAAAATTTGGTTTGTCGATAAGCCCTTCTGCTCCATAGCGTCCTGTCCATTTATTCACGAGCTTCACATCGACTCTTTTTCGCTCGTTCTCCATTGTTTTTCCATATACCGCATTATTAAATAATTTAAACAACATCTTCTCGAATTCGTTTTTAGCATGCTTTCTTTGCTTAAATTTGAGAGCTCTATGAATATTTTTAAGTATTAATCCATTTTGCAGAGCCTGCTTGAGCGCTCGATAGTGCAGTACGTAACGTTTCTTATCGTGAAGAATTGTCATCAGCTTTATTTGTTTAGATTTTAGTGGCGCCATGTGCTCAGCGCAAAACGGAAAATCTTTGTGTACGTCGTGATGCGTGTCGGGGTATTCTAAATCTACTTCTAGAATATAACCAGTAGAATCATCATCAGGCACATTGAAAAAGGTCCAATCCTGCGTAATTTCAACCCATTGGAAGTCACCGTAGGGTAAAAACTGAGTCATAGCCCAGACGTATAAGTTATTTACATCGTAATACATTAAATACTTAGTTTCCTCGTTAGGGTTATACTCTTCTTGTATGTATGGATTATTTGCTTTTGAGTAGCGATTGCAACACTGGCTAATGCCTCCGTGTATGCCGCGCTCTATAAACATGAGCATGTCAATATCGGTTAACAGTCGCAGTTCAATCTGTAAAAATATGTATTGTTTTTATTTATACATAAGAGTATTATATATAAGCGTACATTACCTCAGTATATTTGAGCATTGCATCTCACGTCAATCCCGGTGTTGTGTAATAATGGGCGGGGTCCAATCGACAGCCTCGAGACAGTTGCTTCGAAAGTTTTCAAAAACTTCGGTTAAAAATAGAACATCTGTTTTGAGGTATAAATCTGAGTATTCACCGAGATTTTGAATTTTGAAAGAGTTCCAAGCATTTTCGGCATGTTCATAGTCTTCGATAGTAATGTTTGCATCATATAAACTACCATAAAAGTCCTCTTTGGATGGTAGTTTGATCTTCTTCAGCTTTTCAAGCTATGTAATATAATCGTCTGCGAAGACTCCTTTCCTTTTTAAAAGTGAGATTTTCTCAGAGTCGAATCCGTCATCTCGCTCAAATACTCGCTGTAGAATGTCGAGTTTCTCTAAATAATATGACAGTTTATCCAACGATGCGGCCATGAATTTGTATGAGTCGATAAACCGAAGGTTTATATCAGTTCCTTCAACGTATTTGGTAAATGATATATATTTCTCCTTGGTTTGCGGGAGTAGAGACACGCGTCCAAGAAAACAAGTTCAGATCTGTTTGATAAAGAGATGCGCATCGTAACCGCTTATATTGTGAAATACCACAGGCACTGTTCTCGAATCCTGGTAGCTGATACTACACGAGTTATGCGTGGGACCTCGATATCTGTCATTATAAAGAATAGTTTTCATTTTATATGATAAATGCGAATATAATTTTAGTACTTACTCTCCTGTGAAATGGCAATGAATCTTGATCTTTTTACTCTCCTCAGTGAAAGGTTTTCGGCATATGTGGCATATGAGCGCTCTACCAAAGTCAATAATTTCTTGAAATGTTAGAGATCTCATTGATGGCGGGTTTTGATAAATCTTCTGCAATTTTAATGGAGATTCCTTACAAACCATGTGGCAGGAACTTCGTCTTCTAATGCCTCTTGTCTATAAGCCTTGTACTCCGATTGGGTATCATTATAGCTGCACATAACATAGTAACCGATGCTAAACACTTCATGACGTTGATATGCACCCTTTTCATCGTCGACTGGTTCCAGTAAGCATTCAAAGTCCGCGTATATTACAAACGGCACTCGATTTTGATGTGAATGATTCTTAAATTTCAAAGTACTTTTTTCTTTCGTAGGAAGCACTATTTTACATTTATTCATTCCTTCACAGTCAACTAAGTGAGCAGTCAAATTTTCATTTGTATGAAAATAATGTAAGCAGCGATCGCAAATATACGCTTTATGACCCCGTCCAGATAATTGTTTTCCCACTAGTCGAGACAAGTTCTTTATCCATACATAGTGATATTTTGGCACATCAAAATTATTAAAAAGTTCTTCTTCTTCTTTTTCATCCTCGTCAATATAGTCATTTTCTACAAGTAAGAAATTGGCATTCTTTGTCTTCTTTTCAGCAGTCAAATATCATGGTAAAGCGATAAAAATATTACAATTCTTTTTTAAAAAGTAGACGTTCACTGATATATCATTTTGTCGTTCAAATTTACCAACTTGTCTCGGATCGACTGGAAACTCTATCCCTTTGAAATTATACTGATCTTTGTATTGCTCATAAGAGGAAACTCTGTACGTACTTTTTGCTACATGATGTAACGCTGAGAGGATGGCCCATTTAAAACATTGATCATCTTTGTTAATCACGTTGATACATGCTTTTTTCTTTTTAATGCACTTAGGTAAATCGATATATGAACTTATCGATATTAATGATTAAGTTCAACATGGCACGCAAGGACCAACCTGACTGTTGCACCTGAAATTCCTCCATCTGAGCGTCGATAGGTTGCGCAACATTCGATACAAACCATTCGTTCAAGTCTGTAGTCGAGTAGATAGCAGCAGCCTTGGTATTGAAATGTTTAATGTCCTCACTCACTTCACTTTCTTTAGTATCACATACTCGGCTGTCAAAGTTGTATTCGCTTTTAACGCGAGATGTTGGTCGAGAGCCTTTTTAATTTGTGCAATGTTTTCGATTTCTTATTACACCAGTTTTTACACGATTTTCAAAAGCACTCTCTATATCACACCAACTTACAGATGAACTATCAGTAGTAGAAACGGTAGAAAGTTCCGCGCCTATCACTTGATGTTGTCGAAAAAAGCACAAAACCGTCTTTATCAATGCTATTGCTGCTTGAAGTTTTTGTTTGTCAAATACGGACAAGTGTAGACGTGTCAAGACGCTCGCGCTTTCTAGCACTAATAAATATGCATAAAGTATTGAAACTTACATAATGCTGTAATGCTATTTGGAGCTCTCGTATTCATCTTAACATTTTGAATTTGGCGGCCAGAGTAGTACGGTGCTCTACCGCTAGGCGGCAAAACCCCACGGCGCTAAATACGTAGTAAGAAAAGCGTTGCTCAGGGGATATAGGGAGATGCGATTCGATACGTGGGTCGAGGTAAACTTTGCAGCTCGCATCCTTGAGTCCTTCTCGGAGATGTCTCGGATGTGTCGACCTGCTTTTTGCTCTTGGAGTTCACCCTCCGAGAAATGAAAGGGGTGTAAAAAGCCTCCTTCCTCTTCTTCTATGTGGTCGCTGCACGGTACTCCTCCCGCGTGTACTTCTGAAAAAAGAATATTAAGCGCCACTTCTGGCTCATCGCAGGCGGCAGCCGACAGCGGGCAGCGGGAAGTGGCTGCAAAATTATGGGCCGCTCGGTAGCGGGCGACCTGACTGAGCCGCTCGCGCTAAATGTTATGCCGTTTCTGGCTCACTGCTTCTTAC
>UELV01164629.1:0-11723 GCA_900490015.1 Megastigmus stigmatizans
ATATATATATATGTAGGAAAAAGTTTTTGGCTCCATGTGCACGAGGTGTGCACTGCATGCTGCGCGACACGTAAGAGAGACTAAATGAATTTATATCGATTTGGCTGATATCGCGGGAGGAAAAGTTCGCCAGCTGCCAGAGACCCTGAGCACCTCTGCGCTACGGACTACCCGACAATTCTGCCAACGACTTTCTTTTATATATATATATATGCTTACAGCTTACGTTCTCTTTCTTTGTTTCAATCACGGGAACTCGTACCGTATATTTTTTATTCGCTGCATCGCGCCGTGAGAGCTTTGCTCGAGTTATCGTTGACGTTTTCCAATGTTTTATCGATGTAGCAGTTTGTTAATGATTCTTTGCGACACCGTCCTGTCATTCAATTCCGTCGAATTCATTTTGTATAATCTAAAGTCACATTAGTTTTTGCATTATATAATTAACACCGTTTTAAATTTCGCTCGATAAACAGCGCGTAACGTACGAGTAATAAAAATGCATAGCCATTTGTATCCTTTTGCAGGTCTACGTCCCGTGCGTTCTTATAGTGGTGCTAAGTTGGGTCTCCTTCTGGATCCATCGAGAAGCAACGAGCGATCGCGTCGGCCTAGGTATATAATTATTATCGAACGAAAACTGTGTTTGGAAAAGAAGGGGGGGGAAATAAGTCGGACTTTCTCATTATCGATTGTTCTTCTTGCAGGGATTACAACGGTCCTCACTCTCTCGACGATTAGTTTGGATTCGCGTAAGGACTTGCCGAAAGTCAAATACGCTACAGCCCTGGACTGGTTCCTGCTGATGACCTTCGGCTACTGCATCGCCACCCTTCTCGAGTTTGCCGGCGTCCATTATTTCACCAAGGTATACAACGACTGACTTCTATGTCTATCTATATATTCTGGGATAAGATACTTCTCTTACCTATACCTTGTACTTTTTAAGATTAAAAAATGTAATCGAAGATTCGCGACCGATGATTAAACTCCGATATTCGATATTTTTAATCACAGTGAATTCGCTATACAAGTGCTTCACGATTGCGTCCGTATATATACATATCTACAATCGATATTCTTCACAGCGATTTGAGTATCGAATGATACAGACTCAAATTTCGAAAGCAGCTTTTGTAAGCTTAGGTCAATCTAAAAATTATAAAAAAAATTATTAATAACTCTAATTTTGTTAAGCTACGGAGTGCAGAAGTTCATTTTTATAAGAGTAGTAAAAAATTAATATACTAACCCAGATTACGGCTCTCTCTCTCTCTCTCTCTCTCTCTTTCTGATGGAAAATTGAATTTTAAAGAATTTAGCAAGCGCAGACCAGACAGAGCAAGGAAAATATGACGTATACATATAGGCAATTATACAGTGCTAAAGTGCTGATATAGCCGGCGCTAAAGAGGTCACTCGAGTACAGTACTTGTCGGCGATTTTACGATACACTTTAGCGTGTAAATTCTAGATTGACTGAAACATCGGTCGTACAGGCTCTGTACGTAAATTGGGTTTAATTTAACGACACTCCAATTTTCATGGGGGTTTTCGCGGTTACTTTGTAAGCCTATAGCTGCAAATCACGTACAAAAGACACAAAGTTTACGGTCTCTTGTAAATGGCTCGACATCGATTAATTAACTTACAGATCCTTGTAAGATTGTTTTAAATACACGTTTCGCAATTTTGAAAGATTTCGTTGTCAATCGAAAAGATATTTTACTAGTGCTCTAGATAAAGTGAGATCTTAAACTAACTGATTCAATACTTGACAAAAGATGAAATATTATTTTTAAGGTTAAATAATAAAATACACTGTATGATTTATCACAGTCCTCGTCATAGACCACAAAACGCGCTTTTCATATTAAAAATCAGCCGTCATAAGAAAATAAAAAATCTCAACCTCTTTTCCACTAGCAGCTCCTACCCTCAAACATCTCTAGTATCGCCTCAAAACCTTTTCGAAATCTCATTTGTCTAAATAAGCCCGAATCGCAGACGCCTCACTCGAACGCTCAGCTCCTGCAACCTCCCAAATTAGACACGACGAAACATTCCACACCGCTATTTATACACTATATGCACACACAACGCGCGTGTAAAAATATATAAAGTAATCCCCTCTATCTCCGCGGTCTCGCCAGCTAATCTTCACTGCCGCGCGGAATATATCGTTTGGCGCGCGCGCAGCGAAAAGCGCATTCACCGAAAAGTAAAAGATGAGCTTTAAAAGAAGCGAGCAATGCGAAGACTCGCGCTTGTTAAGTCCGTCTTAGGATGTATAAGGCAGAAGAAGTGTCTCGTCGTGCGTCCCTCGGGATATACACAGAGGGGGTGAAAAAAAAAGAAGAGAAACGAGGGTAGAAAATAAGAAGACAGCCGCATTATATTATAGAGCAGCTTCGGCTGTGTGTGTGTGTGTGTGTGTGTGTGTAGGTTGGGAGCGGTGAATTCCCAGTCGAGGAGGAGTTCATGGAGCCGGAGGAGTTCGAGACCGAGTGGGAGGACGTGGGCAGGGAGGCGAGCACAGGCGCCGATTCCGACAAGGACGAGGGCGGTTTCTGCACAATCGCGCCATCCTCTACACCGTCAACAGTCTGTCCACCGCAGATCGTCCATTCGGCGGACAACAGTGCAGCTACCACTACGACGACTACGACGACTACGACGAATGCCACCTCCAGGCGACGCAGCTCTTCCCTATTCTGCGCCCTTTACAACGTGAGCTCGTCTAACTCACTACTACCGCCACTTCTGAATCATTCAGTTTTCTTCTACTTCTTCTACTTCTTCTTCTTTTTTTTTTCTTACTCGTGCTTCTTCGCTTCTTCGCTGTGTGGCTGTTGGCAGGTCGCTCGGCTTTTGTCTCTTTTTCTATTCTTACGGCTTTTATTTTAACCGGGGCTTAAATTAGCCGGGGATTTAAGACCATGTAAAACGTCGAGTTGCGTGTTTTCTTCTTTTTTTTTTGTCTTTTAGTTGGGTTGTCGGTTTTTTGTTCTAGTTTGTTGAAATATTGTAAAATTATGTTAAGAAAACAATGTCGTAACTGACGCGATAAAATTAAATGATCTTAAAAAGATATACTTTCAAGTTTTAAACTATTTTTAAAATTTTCTTGCATTCGCGATTTCTCGGTGTATTCATGATTTGCACGTTGCATCAATTACAAGAATTAATTCTATCAGGACAGAAGTCAGGATTTTAAAGTTGGGTGACCCCAAACAATCCAAATAATTTAAATTGTAACAGAAAAGCCGAATCGTTAAAAATACTTTTTATATATCAACCCCCATGTCACCGCAGCGTAAGCCTCTTACAGAGTACGTACCAATAACGTCAAAACCGCTAACTTCATATCGCACTATCATCAAATTAGAGTATTAATCGACAGCAGGACTAAAATCTCGGTCCATATATCAATTCATTCCTCGAGCGCACAAACTAATTTCCGAGTTTCCCTTAACTTCCTCCAAGCGGCCTCTCCTCTCTCTCTCTCTCTCTCTCCCTCGACATCTTTCGCATCCCCACTTACAAGCCACCCGCTGAAAACAATCCTGCGGAGAGTATATATATATCCCAGGTCCGCTTTTTCACAATGCCACGAGGCGCGCGTTTAATATGCGGGCAGCAAAGTGTGATCGCGAGATATAAAGCCGCGGTAATTAACCCCAGCCGGACAAAAGCTGCGCGCATTTTTTCGCCGAGGCACAGTAGCAGCAGCAGCAGCAGCAAGATAGGAAAGAGCAGCCGTGGCTTCGCGATTCCTTTTTTTTTTCCTCGTAGTCGCACGGGTATATTATACGGAATTGATGAGGAGAAAGGAGCCGCTCAATTTACGCGAGGTTTGTTGCTGCAGCCTCTATTATTCGCTGGTGCATGCAGGTGAATATTATTCGATGCCTTTTTCGGGGGTAATGGATGATGATGATATTATTTCTAAGGGGTTTCGAGCTCTGAAATTTTCATACGATATCCAACGCGTGGCGGAGTGGATAGAAGAATAACACCGACGAGATATCCGAGTGTGCGGAATTTTTTTTACTCTGTACTACTTTGTCTCTTTAATTACGTGTCTTTTTGTTCTTTTGTTGGGGCCGTAATGGACAATTAACCTCGCAATTAACGCTTTTCAAAATATTGATAACGAGAAGTAGACCTTTTCATTTGAAGCTCAGGGGAATAGAACAATTGTACATTCCTACTTTCCTTTCATGCGTTACCTTTTTGGCACATTGTTATCAGCTTTTTTACTGTAGTAGGAGATATAATACTCTTTAGTTGTCATCTTATTGTCATTATTATTTATTATTATTATCATTATCATTCATTAGAGCATATTTCATCCTTTCTCTATGACGAGTTTTACCACGAAAGAAATTTTGAATGACAAAAAAGTCTTTAAAGATTACATTGATAACATACGAAAATGTTTCTGTACGCCATCCTAACAGGATCAAGTATATAGTTTGCCCGATCCGAGACGTTCGATGACCATCACCGTAAGTAGTAAGCCCTCGACTATGGAGAGGCAGACACAGACAGAACTTTGGCTACCCAAGTGGAGGCAATTCATATATTGTCTCATGGGCGATATGGCCTTCAGGTATTATACTTTGTCTCTTTCGTAAGATTCTCTTGTTTCTATATACGAATAGTAAAAGAAAGATTTCGATGAAGTTTTTTTAATGGAAACGTATAAAATATAAATCACCACTTACAGCGCAAAAATATTGATCCCCTTACTTGACGAGAAAATTTATACGTTTATCTTGAAATAGTAATGGGGCTAGAATCGAGATCCTTCTTTGAAATTCTTCCGACAGTTTTAGGTATAGACAATGTATCTTATTGCTACTCATATACTATTTAATTTATATTAATCATTTTTTTTTTAATATATATATATATATATTTAGTGAAACTTTTAAACTAAAACCAATACATATAAATTAAAACTTTTCTTCACATTTTATAATTAGCCCGTACGCCTCCAACTAAAAGATATAGCTTCAAAAGAACCAGTTCTTAAATTGAAAAATAAAATCAATAATTAAAAAACTTCATCCAAAGTTTTCCCTTATAGAGTTACCCAACATCAAAGGAGAATGCCCACGAGACTGAAATAAAAAGTCGAGTCTAGGGGCAACGTACGAAATCTACGACATTATTTAGAACATCAAAAGACATTTAATTTAAAACAACAATTTGGCCCCCTTACTCGAAGGAAAAGATAATAAAAACTTATATACTCATCTATTCTACTTACATGTATTAAGCATAGGGAATAATCAAGTCAGCCTTTTTTCATGTATTTCCCTTCGAGTAAGGTAGTAAGGGAATTTCTTTTTAATTAAATGTCTTTTCATACTCCAAATGATAGTGCAAGTTTCGAACGTTATCCTTACAATTTTATTAGAGGCAGTTATGGGCATACTCCTTTATTCTTTAATTGCAGTAAGGTGAAAATGAAGTAAGGCTTTTCATAAGTTAATAAAAAAAAGCCTTTAATTTGATTCATCGTTTTGGATATTTAACACCATCATAAAATTGAAATTCCAGCTTTACAAGCATTATTGACAATTTTTCTAATTCATCATTTAATTTCATGCGCACTTTTAGTCACTGTGCTATACATCGTTCATTACAACGCAAAATATCCGTTTACCATTGTTAAAAAGCTTAATTCATTCTCTCATTTAAATCAAGCATATCCAATCCAATCCGTAACAATCACATAGCCCTGACCCATGACCCTCAAGTCCATCTCATCCTGGCAAGAATGAAAAAGCGTAACCAACATCCAACTACTATGAATTTTTCACGCAATCGCACGTAACGGCAGAAAGCGCCGTCAGCGCGAGGCCGCGGACGGTTGTCGCAAGCACGGCGAGCGCATCGAGAGGTACATAAACAGCGTCTCCCACATCGACAGAGCTGCCAGGGTCGTCTTTCCCGCCTCCTTCACCCTACTCATCGTCTTCTACTGGATGGTTTACGTCATCTATCAGGAGGAATTCAAGTGGCAGGATCCACCGATGGGAGCAGCCTCGCATCGATAATCAACTCTGTAACGATTCGTCCAAACGGACGGAGCGAATTTTCTTCGAGACTGTGCACGCGAGATTATTATTATCTGACTTTTCTGTGCGTGTACTTCGCAGCCGATAAGTCTGCGTGTATCTCCTGTAATATACGACAACGATGACAATTAGGATTTGTTGGCCTCTTTAAGTAACCCCGAATTGTAATAAGTAATTGTAACGTAAATCATTTTTACCACTTTATCTTTCGGGATTTTTTTCTTATAGTATTTACTTTGCTTGACGTTTCCTTTCATATTTTTCTACGTTATTGGAATATATACATTTTGAGTATTGGTAAGCACTTGTGAAATAATTATTTAATTATATTGTTACTTATATCAATGTTGTATTCAAGGAACTTTTTTTCTGAGATATAGAGTACATAAATACTTACAATATAAACATAGGATTTCAAGCAAACCTGAAATTTCAAAGCTGACTTACTTGAGCTACTTAAATTACCATTTTATTCCTTTTGTGAAAATCACTATCTATACAATAATTTTTATAATATGTACCTTTTGTCAAAACTCTTTGGTTTCTTTATTTTGTGTCCAATATGATAATACTTATTAAATATTTTGATCGCAGCATGCAATAGATCGTACACGTCACAAAAATAAGGCGCCAGTAACAAATATCCTATTTTAATCCGGAAACTTGTAAATATAAAAAAGCACACCCTTTTCTAGTGTAAAAATAATTGTTACCAAAAACTGCAGTATTTGACATAGTAATTTTTTTACTTGAATATATGTAGTTATATTATTTTAAAAGACAATAGTTTTAAGTATAAATGTGGTTCGAACTTGAACCTCGGGCTTTCGCCACATAATATAGGGGCTACATTTGTATAAGTGTGCTTGTCAAATGAAACTTGTAAGAGCATCTTCATCAAACATTTGGTGCTGTCCTTTATTTCAATCTGTCCTGAATATTATATAGAAACAAAATATTATTTTATATCACTAGACTTATATGCCCGTTTTATAAATTTAATAATTTTTAAGGAGATCTTATAATAAATTTTACAGCCAAGATGATTTAAGAAAAATTTATAATCGCTCTAAACTGTAAACTAAATCAATTTTTCTAAACTTATATGGTACTATTGATGTGAATGTTAGATGAATGAATAGTGACGTTCTCATTGGTAGGTCTAGAGTACTTTTTATCTAATTACTAGAGTGTAAATATAAAATTCTATAGGGGACAGAATACATATATTATACATGGTAGTTATTTATTTAAAGAGCACAGAACATAAAAATATAGAAAGTTATAAACACGCACCTAAATTTATTTAAATCATTTTAAAAAAATAAGCTGGGTGCATGACAGGCAGAAGGAAACACAGTACCCCCGAACACTGCTCTTATATGCTTAAAAGTAAGTATAGGAAACAGAAATAAATAGATCATTGAAATATTTTTATTAAACAACTTAAATATTTCAAAAGTTGTGTCAAAAAGTCGACTAATATAGCACTTAGATTGCTCATTTTTGTTTTAAATTAAGGTATTATACAATAAGTAGCAAATAAGTTTTGTCGTATCAAATTTAACAAATTATACTTATTCTTTACTTAAGTTCGTTAGCCCAAATTAAAACAAAATTAGCATCGGAGGAGTTATTTTAGTTAGTTTATAGTTCCTTTTCTTAAGTCGAAACGTATAATTGCAATCCTAACCCTACTTTATCGTATATATTATTACTTGTTCTGTTACTTATATCGAACGTATTTGCGTCTGATACTTGCTTTTAATTAATTTTTCAAGATTCATCTAAAAATTGTACGTCTCAAAAATAATTGTTGTCTCTCGAATAAACGATTTAACGACTTAATTGTACTTTTTCTGTATTCTGTAAATGTATTACGGGGGTATTGCGTTTCGAATTTCTCTCACTACGGGCGCTGGCATAGTTTCGCGTATCCCCACTTTGCCGATGCACCCAGCCCATATTCATGTGCGAAGGAAAATGCAGTTGGGCATTACAATTTTTCCCTGAAAGGGGACATCCAAAAAGCTGTGTGAATGAATATAAGCAACAAAAAACATATCGAAAAAATAAAAATTTAACCAATATATCTATGGATTTAGCAGATTCATAGATGATAATTCAGTTAAGCAACCCTAGTGGAAATTGAAAACATAAGGGAAGAGTGTCAAAATGTCTCAAAGTGTATTTAAGTCTATATAAACGTTAATTTTCGGATTGGTGTTAAAATGCTTTGATACACTTCGATAAATTTTGATATATTTTAGTAAAATTATAAAGAATGAAAAGTATATTAATTGAATTCCTGCTAAAACACTATAACACATATTAATATGTTTTAATACATTAATATTTATGTATATTTATCTGCAATTCAAAGTGTATCTTAATAAAAAAATATATATAAATGTACGAAAATATATCAAAATGAATCAAAGTATGTATAAATGTACAAAAACAACAATAAAGTAGTTCGAAAAGTAATAGTTCTACATACTTTGGTACACTTGGACATATTTGAAAATTTCCACCGACAAATACATTATATAACTACCTACATGAATACAACCCTTAGCTTGTAAGAATAAAATTATTTGGACAAATATCGGTCTTCCAAAACTTCGGATGTCATCGCCAAGGTTAATGCCTGGAAGAAGTTCAGATGCGAAAGTTTTGGTTGTGATCTCCTAATCAAAACGAAATGATCATGTTATAATCATTTCCTTGGGACCTTCCAATCATTCGAATGCAAATATTGACAACTAACCACTTTGGATGTGCAGGCTACCAAAGAATTATGGATCTGGCAATTAAATGTTTCGATGCTGTAACTTGAGTATTTGATTATATTCAGTGTGATTTTTTTGGACGGTTTCCGTCACTTATCGTGGTATTGTGGTATCATAATTATTTTTCTGTAATCAACATGGATTTCTGTTCCTCCGTATTGTCATTGCTTCTCTCCGTAAGGTTATTGCATTCCCCCCTTTCAGAATGCGATTCCATTGTTCGATAGTACCTTCCTTTCATTAGCAAATTTCTTAAGTTCTTGACTAATTATTTGATAATGCAAGGAAATAAATAAACAGAAATAAGTTGATTAAAATATATTCTTCAAAATAAATTTGAGGATAACTATTGGTCTCCTCGAGCTAAAGAATTTTTAACTAATATTTTACCGTGAAGGTGCATTGTATTGGAGACAGTCTCTTCAAATCTCCACTTGATGAGTTACTTGATGAGTTTAAAGAATTATAAAGGAAAAGGTTTATAAATATAAGTGTTGAAAAAATAAAGATATAAAATAATAAAACTGCATTTCGCCCCGAGTTGCCTGCTGGGCTTATCACTAAGATAACTCTACCTTAGACGTGTATACTCAAATGGAGGTTTGAAGAGACTGTCTCCAATACAGTACACCTTCACGGGAAAATATGAGTATAAATTCGTTAGCTCTAGGAGATCAATAGTCTTTCTCAAATTTATTTTGTAAATTAAAATCGAGCAATAAATTCTTTTTCAACTTTAAAATATATTTTCTTCACGTTTTCCGTTATGCAAATATATTTTAAAATCAGTGAGCGCAAAACACTACACGTATAATGATAAAGAGTGGGGTGTAATAAAGTGTGAAACGTGCGCGTGTTTCCGCTAAGAATTAAAATTTTGACTGTCAATGAAATGTACTGCAATAAGTCTGTTATGTATTATGTAAATGGATTAAAATGCCGTTATAAATGTTTCAAATAAAATCGTATGAAATGCTATAAATTAATCATCAAATAGTTTCTCTTTCCAAGTCTATATCTGCCCCTTGACACGGTACGTAAATAAATTAAATAAATAAACAAATAAAGAAAAACTTAAATATCAGGTAGCAATTACTTATTTCATTTCTACCTCAATAGGAATAATTTTTAGATGGATAGAACTGACTAATCTTGCAGAGCGAAGGAGATAACCGGAGTGCACGTGTTGCGTACAATATTTTTTCATACAACGTGCACAAAGGCCGATTTTGCATGCATATGCGTGCGCAAAATGGAACTTAATTAAGTAGAATAATAAAAATTAATATTTTATTTCTCATGTGTACAAAGCAAGCTAAAATATTGTAAATTTCTTCAGGATTGTGCAAAATTTTAGAGGGTACCGATACCACTAAACTGTATTACCGATTGAATCCTGAATAATTAATAATAATTAAATAAATACTTGAAATTATGCAAATCCCAAATACAGGTGCACTTCGTCGATGAATTATCTATCATCTGGCAAAGTTTCAAGTGAATATTTTAAAGATTTTTGTTCCGAAAAAATTTGCTCATTTTGAAACAAGAATTTTTGAAGGTGTTATTGAAATATTTACTTGAAACTTTACCAGATGATAGATAATTCCTAGACGAAGTGCACCTATATTCGGGATTTGAAAAATCAAATTTTTTTTAATTATTACGAACTATTTACTTCTTGGTCGATAAAATGTAGGACGGGAAATTTAAAACTTTAATTCATTTTAGTACCCCCTTAACAAACTCATGCAAAGCTTATCAAATTTATGAAAACTTTAGCAAAAGGAGGACGCCGACGACTAATGTAAAAATGCCCCGCATAATAAACCTTGGAAACTACTACTATTAAAAAGTGCTTTGAAAAATATGAATTTTAAAAAAAAATTCAGCCCCCTAAGGTCACGGGAACATGTATAAATTAAGGGATGAAGTTTTAACCCTGTGTAGTAAAAAAATCTTATGAACATTAAAAAAAATATGTATTGGCAGTACTTTTTGATAAAAAAAATTGTTACTACTGCATGTCTTATTCAAAAAGAAATAAGATAACCTTGGTTTGTATTCAGCGCCATTCAGTTACTGCAGCCAGAAGCTACCGGAGTGAGCCTGAAATCATACAAGGAAGCAGTAAAAATATTTTGAAAAGTTATCTGATATCTTTGGCGGTACTTTTTTACCGTTATCTTTTTAAAAATTGAAATAATTATAAAAAAACTGTCTTCCTAGATAAAATTTAAACCAGCGCCATGGCTTTAGAGCTTTTTCTCTACGAATAAAAGAGTAAAGATAAAGCCTATTTGGGCTTAATCTCTATAAAATATCCGGTGAAAAATTCGTTTTTGCGGTACTTTTCTGAAAAAATTCAAACATGTATAGAAAGATAAAAGCAAAAAGTTCCCTTTACGATAGTTTCTGATTCAGCGCAAAAGGTTTTTCAAGGGTTGTTAGGTATCAGCCCTTTTTGCGGAATTTTACAAAAACTAGCCAAAAAAGGATGGCGCTGAATCAAAAACTGTTCTATTTATTAATATATGTCTATATTCTTCGATAATCATTCGAATTTTCTTTAAATTCTACCGCCAAGGTTACCATTCTTGTAAAAAACTATAAGGGATGAAAAATTTTTAACGGAACATACCCCCTGGAGCTTTTCATTGATAAACAGTCTTAGCGGTACTTTTTATGTTCAATTCAAGCAGATATCAAAAGATAAGAGCAAATAAATCCTTTTACGATAGTTTCTGATTCAGCGCCAAAGCTTTTCCAATGTTTTTCTTTACCTTTGATTCCTATCTATCGACGCTCATTTTAATTTTCTGTTAAAAACTAGTATATT